>JAJJMB010009193.1:211060-249951 GCA_023531105.1 Papaver atlanticum | reverse complement strand
TGTTATAGATTTTGAACAAAGTAAATAAAAGCAATTGAAAATATTACTGCCTCTGTCTTTTTTTATCTGTCCTAATTTCTTGGTCTGTCTTTTTTTTATCTTTCCGCTCTGTTTATAGACATATTTTTCCCTTAAACTATCAAATATACCCTTTATTTTTTATAATCATAAAATTATTTTTAATATAAACTTAATTAAAATTCTTAAATATTATCACCATATATAAGGAAAATAATTTGTTCAACATCTTTGTATTAATCTTGAACGCGCAATTGGGGGATACTTTTATTAATTGAGGGATAGAGGAAAAAGACAAAAACGGGATTTAAATAGTAAATCAGGGTCACCCCTTATCCATGTAATTTATATAATTCCTAATCTACACCTCACTAAACATGTTTAGTGGTTAATTATAATTAGTTAAGTTAATAGATTTGTTTGATAATGATTAGTATACATCATTATCATTGAATATGTTTATGCAACAACATTAAATCAAGATATTTATGATCATGAAAATTTAGGTGAAGAACCAACCCAGGAAAGTATACAAGCTGAACATAAAGGTGTTTTAAATACACATTTATATGTATTAATGTATTGAAATTTGATTTTTTGTCATTGAATTCGCCATTGTTACACCTGAAAAAGCTCAGTGCCGGCATGGAAAAAGTATGAATACCATTCCGGCAGGGCCTAAATCGGCATGGTATTCATACTTTCACCATGCCGATACACAATATCCTAAAAAATTGAAATTGTAAGTACACTACCGGCACAAAAAGTTCATTATCGAGCATGCCGGTAGTAGTGCCGGCATGGTCGATTCCTAAGTGAACCGTGCCGGTTTGAGGACAAAAACATACAGAAAATCTGTCTGAAATAGCAAGTATCGGCATGGTATTCATCCTAACAGCTGTGCCGGCACTCAGTATCGGCATGGCATTCATCCTAACCTCCATGCCGGCACAAGATATCGGCATGGTATTCATCATGAACACAATGCCGGGAGTGGATTGAAACTGAAACTGAAAGGTTTCAGCTTATGATTCTAACCCAAACGAAGTTTTAAAACAACAACAACACTTTAAATAAGATTGGGTATCACGTACCTTCTCAATGAAGCCATTTCTTCTTCTTCTTCTTCTTCTTGCTCAACAACAATTCAATTTAACCTATCTTTAAGAACTTGATAGGGTTTGATTTTGATTTTTAGTTTTAAATTTTAATTTAGATGGAAGGGTATTAACCTAAAGGGTATTTCAGTATTTCCGCATCCAAAAAACACCCCTTTAACAGACACTATTGGATGTGGATAGTAATTTACATCCCCCAATTAATATAAGTATCCCCTAATTGCGCGTTCTTAATCTTCATTCCTTTTTTAAATAAAAACATTTATGGATAGTTATAAAATTCCTAATAAAACTTCTACTTATTCTTACAAAATAAAAGCAGTATAAGTTTGTTTTATTTTCTTAAAATATTTCCTAAAATAATAATGCTATCCAATTTATAATTTTTAAGATATTAACTTTAGTTTTGGTAATAATATAACATTAAATAGGTCTAGTCAAGGGTTAGTCATGACATTTTATAGGATTTCCTTAATATTTTGACAAAGTCAATTAGGACTGTTAATTAAAGACGGAGGGAGTAAGTTGTAAGCAATATAGAGAGATATGATCGAGGAATCCTTCTTCGTTAATAAACTGTCAATGAGTTAATATATTCATCTATTCGTCATTAATCATAGATTATCACCAACCATAGTAAAGCAACTAGAGCAGTGCTATTCTCTAAAGTCCTTTGGTCACTGGATACCGAAGTGCCCGAATACCAGATTCTATTCGTCCAAACTACCAAGTAGTAGCGCATTCAAGGTATAACTTGGTCGAAAGCTTTATGTTTTGTGACTTAGGTTAATCCTAGTAGTTAGACTCTTAGCGCAAGGTCCACTTTCTAGTGTTGTTTCTACACATGATTTCTCCACAGAATCCCTCTGCAAGGTTTCACGTTTTCTACTTGTGTAGGGGTTATTCAACAATTACACGGATATCCTAACCCTTTACTAGCTTTAGATTAATCAAGAAACTGATTTAGTTGGTCACCTAGAACAATATATCAATCAATCATAATATTTACTCATAGTAGAAAACAACGATAATCATATGAAATAATCAAAATAGATTCATATATTAAATCAAATCAAGTTTACAACTTAGAATTCATCCTCAATCAAGTATGGATTTAGCTACTCATGGATGTAGTAGCATCCATGTTATACATATAATAAAAGTTTAGAGATATCGTTACGATTGAAGAACCTCTCCGAAACCCTAGCTTCCGCTCCGTGTGTAGTTTTTCCTGTCCAAGACTTACAATTTCGTTCTCTTGATATATGACCTAATACCCATTTATATAGGTTTACATTGCTTGGCCCTCAAGTATCTAAGTCGGTTCAAGAACCCAACCATAAACTACGAAAGAAATACCCTAAAAATAGTTCGTGAATTTTGTCCTTCATGGTTTGCGAACCATACTTTAAATAAAATCCTGGGACTCTCGTTTGCGAACTTAAATTTCAGTTACTCCCGTTTGCGAACTGACTTGTCTTCGGTATTCGATAAACTCATTTTGGCCATAACTTTTTCATCCGAATTCGGAATGACCTCATTCTTTTTGCATTATTTTTGTAATTGAATTATATTCAAGATGGTGATGATAAATCTTGAGTTTGTATGATTTAATCTCGGTCTTTGGCCCGTCTCTTGATTTCGAGCATAATTGCTCATTTTCTTCGCACTTCTTCCACTTCTCTTCGACTTGGGCATTTGAATACTTGGAATACTTCTATTCTTAGGTCTTTTCATCACTCTGTATCTAATTTTTGGATGGTTCAACTAATAGAGAAAAATAAGAGAAAACAAGAGTAATAATACGAAAATATACAAGAATAATAGCTTAAACAAGTATGGAATGGACACTAAAATCATATGAATTAAGCACTTATCACATACCAACATGGGATAGAACTTAATCCCGCTAAATCAAAAAGCCATACAAATCATAAGGGTTACACCATATGAGATCGAATATTAAGGTTAATAAAAACCAAAATCAGACATCTCATAAACCGAAATCACATAGCAAAAATATAGACATTCATTCACATGCTATGTAATCGGAAACTATCACATGAAACAAAAATTATAAAATAATAATTTTATTCATAATAAATTGATACTTTTATTCAAAATAGACCTTATACAATACTATCGAGATAAATCAATACATTGATGTCTATTTTCTGATTAAGTTTCTCAGCATATAACTTAATCCCTAGTGGTGCCCTGATTTTTCAATGAGGTTTCTTCAATGTTAAAACTCTTGAAGATTGTCTCGAGAGAATTGTCAGCAACCACTTCTTGTTTTTCAAGTTTTTCAACTTGTTCCTTCATGTCTGCAAGATCAACATTTGTTTCTTCAATTCTATCCTTTACCAATCTTGATTTCGAACCGTTATTATGAGACTGGTTCTTAGTTCTTCAAAACTATGGATAAAGTTTATCATACTATCAGAAGGTATCCACTTGGTTTCTTTTGGATCTTGAAAGTTGAAAGCCAACAAACATGACTCATCTTGGGATCCAGTAGAATTATCAGATTCATAATCAGACATGATTTTTGATATGATCTTCTTTTTCCTTTCCGTACTGATTCCTTGACAATCCTTAACTCTTTGAGCTTCCTCCTTATTTACCTTTGTAATACTGCGAGTTATTGGAGGCATGCTCAAGGATTTAAATAAGAATTAATCAGGGTTTCTCAATAAAAGCAAGAGAAAGTTTCTCTTAAGAAGAAACAACTTTCGGACGGAAAATATCCAGGGATTTCCGAAAATATATAAAGAATATATTTTGTTTCCTGTGTCTGAAATTCTCATGCTGGAAGGTTTATTAAAATTCGAAAATTTCAAATAAAATATAATTATGAAAGATCATGATAAACATGAACAAAACTTATTTTAGACAAGATGGATTCGCAGTTATCCAAAAATTGTCACAGATTTTCTGAGACACACAAAAACATGTGCTCTCATTTTATGTGCTTCCTCATCCCAAAAATTATGAGAACAAACCTGGATGAGGGTGCACAGACTCCATACAACTAAGTTGTATCGGAGTAAGCCTTATCATGCTTACAACGAGTATCAGAAACATAGTTCATGTTTCTCTTTGGAGATTTCTGCCCAACATATTTTCTCCCAGAAAGTTGACCTTTCTTGATCGCAATGAGATTTGGATCATGAGGAGAAAATGAATTGATGTGAGAATTTTCAGAGATAGATAAATATCTCTTAATTCTGTTAATGAGATTTTCATAAGATTTTCTCATTCCAAGGATTTCCTTACTATGCACATGAGCTTGATCATTGGAAACAATTATTGGAAAATTTCCCTGATTGTTTCTCTTGGCAGAAATTATTTCCTTCCCTTTCCCTGATTGTTTAAATGAACTACCTTCATGTAAACAGAGACTGTTTCGACATGACTGGGGAGGAACCTTTTTCCAAAAGTGATCATCAACTCTTTCATCTGAATCTTTTGAGTTGATTTACTTTAATTACAATAAAACAATTATAATGCGGAAAAGTAAAGTGAATGGCACAACAAGATTTTGTTAACGAGGAAACCGCAAATGCAGAAAAACCCCGGTACCTAGTCCAATTTTGAATACTCTCGGAATTAATACGCTATACAAAATCTAATACCAACTTCGTATAGTTGAGACAAAGAAGACTACCCCTAGCTACTTAGTTCCCTCAGTATCCCTGCGTCTTCGACTTCTAGAGTTACGCAAGTGAATAGCAAGTCCTTTGGATCGTATTCCAAACAACAAAGGAAGAATCTATTTGGTAACCACTCTAATCAATCTCGCTACAAGATATAGATGAGTTATTGACAAAGGCTCTTCCGTTTAAACTAATAAACTCCTTTGTCTGGTTAGATCAATCTAAACTATAACTACTGAAATAGACAAGTATAGACTCACACTCAATCAATATAGATCTCAAAGAGAAATATAGAGAATGTCAATCTCACGCAACTAATCAATCAGATATATCAAAGATAAATCGATTCTAGTTGGATCCCAGTCGATCAAGGTTTGTGCACTAAATCCACAAGATACGAAAACTAATAAGAATTCTTATTCGTCTTCAAATATTCTATTGACTTCAAATACCTGCACAACACCACTTGAATCTTTTGTGATCAATCACGTGCAGAACAGAGTCTGTTAACAATGGATTATCACAAGATATCTTTAGATCTAACAACAGTTCTAAAGATCCCGTCGATACTTTGATCTAGTCTGAGTGAATCTTATATCAGAAGAGTAGAATCTCAAGAATAAATAATCAATGTTTCGAAAACCGTTAGTCAACTAAATCAAATCGAAAACTAATAACACTGCAATTATCTAGTTTCCCACCAACGGTACTCGTAGAGCTTCTTGATCCCACAGAAGTCTTTAAACAAGTGGTCGTAAGAGATTTCACCTAATTAGGATACTTTCCTCTCCGAATAGACGGCTCCACCAGAAATAACAAGAAATAAAGTTTTCCTGGCTCTTAGGATAGTTTGCTAGAAATGCAAACTTAGGTATTATAGACCGAGGATGTTTGGACACCAAGGAATTTCCAAAACCGAAAATATTCTCAAGATATGCAATGAATGCCCAAATTCAGTTTTCCTAATTCCAATAAATTCTTGTCCAATATTTCGAAATCTCTCAATAGAAAATCTCCAATTAGTAAATGCACATTACTAATTTTTATTCTCTATAGCTATGCATTAATTGCTGGTAATTAAAGCATATAAAACCAAAAACCTTAATTAAAAGATCCTTGATTTATTTCGGCACAGGATCACCTTGAGTACCAAGGAATATCTTTGAACAATAAATGATAAGAGTTACTGCTCGTGTTCAAAGTATGTTGACATCTTTTCACTGCAAATCCTTATTTCATATTTACATGGATTTGCTTCTTGGAATCGGTTCTACCACACTTCCAAACAAGTTTAGAACTGGTTTACCAGTATTCCAAGACTACTTGTGATTGGTCATACTAAATCACAATGGTTAGTTGTGATCGGTCCTACCAAGTCACATACATGGGTTCGGATCGGTTATACCAATCATTAGGATTGGTTCTACCTAAGCATGGTATCTACTTGTGATCGGTCACACCAGTCACTAGGTTCAATTACACCAATTACAAGGATCGGTCACACAACACTTATGATCCGTCACACCAATTATCAGAATCGGTCACACAAATTACAAGGATCGATCATACCATCTCATGGTGATTACTTAGGATCGGTTACACCAATTACCAGGACCGGTCATACCAAATCATAATTCTAGGTATTGTGATCGGTTATACCAAGATACATAACCTAAGTTAAGATCGGTTCTACCAACTCACACATATTGGTCATCAAAGAATATGCAATGAATAGCCGGACCAATATACCTATTGATTTCCCTTTCGACTCACGAAACAAGTTCATGAATGTAATTCCTTTAAAAAAATGTAAAACATTGTTTCCTAGGATGAAATCTTCACCATACGCCTATACACATAATCATAAAACTATATACAAGATTATGTCTATGTCATATCTACGAAGTTCAAAAGATAAGCGTTATACTTCGTAGTATAATTACTTAATACTATGATCATACTATTATGATCATGTCTCTACACTAGAGTATTATACAATATGTACAGTATATACAGCTTCACAGTTATGTTTCCAATATAGCACGACTTGAAAGATATGTTAGGAATGAAACAGTTCAAGTCAATATTACTAACCTCAAGTGGAAGGATGATGTCATCGTTGTAGTTCATTACTTCTTCACATTCTTCAGGTCTTCAGAGTAATACTTGTATGTCTCAACATTCCTATACTTTCTAGTCTAACCTAAACAAAGTTGACTCTAGTATATAATCAAGCGACTCTATATGAGTTTTGATACTAAAATATGACAACCAAACTTGACATACCAACACTTGGTGAGTTCAACCGACCAATGCTCTAATACAGAGAATTAAACCATAAATATGACCAGCAGGATGCTGTTCACAAACACCACACAATTCTCAATGAACAAAATGATCTAAACCCTAAAATTTTCTAGTTATGAGAACTCTTCTCTAAATTGTGCTGTGTGTGTTTCCCTAAGACTTGTACGCCTATTTATATAGGTTACAAACTTGTCTTACAAGTATATGAGTTATACTAGGAAACCTAGAGTTTAACTAAATTAAGAAACCTTGAGTTTAACCAAAAGAGGAAACCTTTAGCTATACCAAAATCAGGAAACACCTAGACAATTCTAAAATATTCTAGAATCTTCTTAAAACATCGACAACTTCTAACAATTTTCCACCTTGCCGTTGGTTCCACCAAACTGAGTTGGTCTTCAAAACAAGTTAACCGTAGCCTCAAATGCCCCTAGGGCCTCAACAACGAGCAACATTGATCAAGCTGAGACACTTCTCAAACTTGACCTTCGGAATGACTTTCGTCAACATATTTGTTGGATTATCTTCAGTATCAACCTTCATTAGTTGTACTAATACGTTATCAACCACTTCTCGTACCTTATGATAACGAACATCAATATGCTTGGTGCGTGCATGAAAAACTTGGTTCTTAGCTAAATGAATAACACTTTGACTATCACGGTTCAAAACAACACTCCGTTGTATAATCCCCAAGTCTTCAACTAAACCACGAAGCCACGATGCTTCCTTAACAGCCTCTGTCACAGCAATATACTCTGCCTCCGTAGTAGGCAAAGCTATAATTGATTGTAACATAGACCTCCAAATGATAGGTCCTCCACTCAATGTAAAACAATACCCCGAAGTAGAACGACACTTATCTCTATCACCCGCATAATCTGAATCAACAAATCCACAGACCTTCAAACTCTGCTCCTTTTCAAACACTAAACCAATATCCAAGGTCCCATTAAGATATCTCAAAATTCCCTTCACCGCATACTAATGTGCTCTCCCAGGGTTATCCATATACCGACAAACTAAACCAACTGTGCAATATCCAGACGAGTACAAACCATAGCATACATCAAAGAACCTACCGCATTAGCATTGGGAACCTTTGACATAAACTCCTTCTTTACAGTTGTAGTAGGACACAACTGTTTTGATAACTTAACTGTAGGCGGTATTGAAACACTAATAGGTTTGGAGTTATCCATTCCAAAGCGACGAAGAACCTTCTCAAGATAGAATTTCTGAGTAAGACATAACTTACCCTTAGATCTATCTCGATTAATCTCCATACCTAAAATCTTCTTGGCCAGACCCAAATCCTTCATCTCAAACTCTAAACTCAACTGTTTCTTCAAAACATTAATTGCCGACTTGCTCTTGGAAACTATGAGCATGTCATCCACATAGAGTAAAAGATAAACGAAACTTCCATCTGGAAATTTCTTAAAGTAAACACACTGATCGTATTCACTACGAGTATACTTTTGCTGCAACATAAATGTATCAAACCTCTTGTACCATTGTCTTGGTGATTGCTTCATACCATACAATGATTTCTCAAGTCGACACAAATAATCTTGCTTACCAGCAACTTCATAACCAATGGGCTGTGACATATAAATGTCTTCCTCCAAATCTCCATACAAGAAAGCAGTCTTGACATCTAATTGCTCGATCTCTAAGTCAAATTGTGCCACAAATGCTAAAAGGACTCGGATAGAAATGTGTTTAACAACCGGAGAGAAAACTTCATTATAATCCACACCTTCCCTTTGTGCATATCCCTTAGCCACTAACCTTTTTTTATATCGTACACCACTAACGATACCCTTGGAATCTGGAATTCCATCCTTTACAGATAGACCCACTTCACCCAATCTTCTTTCGTCCCTTAGGCAACTTAACAAGTTCCCAAGTGTGATTCTTATGAAGAGACTTCATCTCCTCATCCATGGCTGTTTTCCACTCAACGGCATGAATATTACTCATTGCTTCCTCAAAGGTAAACATCTCATCCTGAAAAACAGATAATGTGTAAGAAACATACTCATCCAAACCATAACGGACTGGTGCACATCTCTCACATTGATACGTCAAGGACGGAATATTCTCAACTTGTTGTTGTGTAGATTCCTCACCAGGAACCTCAAACTCAACTTCATCTTCTACAAGAGTTTCTTTTTTTTCTTTTATAGTAGATGAACTAGGAATTCTTTGCTCCACCTGCGTCGAATCAGCTTCAACAACGCTACTACTCTCACTTTCAATTCGAGAATCCCAACCCGTGAACTTCTTTGAATCAAGCATTGCTTTCTCATTAAATGTCACATCACGACTAGTTATGAACTTATTCAATTATGGAAACCATAGACGATATCCTTTCACACCTAATGGATAACCTAAGAAAATTGCTTTCTTAGACCTAACACCCTACTTATCTTATTTAACATGAAAATAGGCTGGACAACCGAACACTCTTAAATTAAAATAGTTCACGGGATTACCAGTCCATACCTCCATAGGTGACTTACACTTAATAGCTGTTGATGGTGATCGATTAACTAAATAGCACGCCGTATTGACTGCTTCATCCCACCAAATCTTGTCTAAACTTGCGTTTGACAATATACACCGTGCTCTCTCAAGTAACGTTCAATTCATTCTCTCCGCTACTCCATTTTACTGTGGTGTACCCTTGACTGTGAAGTGCCTGACGATGCCTTGTTCCTCACAAAACTCTTTTAGTGGGTCTTCGATGTATTCACCGCCATTATCGGAACGTATCTTCTTAACCACACGACCAAATTGTTTATCTACCATGGTCTTCCACTTCTTAAACACCTCGGTGACTTCGTTCATATGCTTCATGGTGTAAAGCCAAACTCTCCTCGAAAAGTCATCGATAAAGGTCAGAAACCACCTAGCATCTCCCTTAGAAACTATACTAGAGGGACACCAAACATCCGAATGGATGTAATCTAACATACCCTGCGTGTGGTGTAAAACAGTACCAAAACTGCTCCTACATTGCTTCCCGAAGATACAATGCTCACAGAAATCAAGCTTGCAAGTCTTCTCACCACCAAGCAAGCCTTTACTACTCAACACCGACATACCTTTCTCACTTATATGCACAAGACGCATATGCCATAAACGTGTTGACTCCACCTGTTTCTCATCAATTGATTGAGAAACCATAGCTCCACCACAAACTATATCTCCTTGTAAGAAATATAAGTTACCATATCTTTCACCGGTCATCTTCAAACTACCATTGTAGAATACCTCTAAGAATCCATATTCAACAACATACTTGTATCCAAAAGATTCAAGTACTCCTAACAAAATCAAACTCTTCCTCAAATCTGGAACATGTCTAACCTATGAAAGTGTTGTGATAACACCATGCGAACGAACCTGTACCGTACCATCTCCAACTGTTTTGCAGGTATTAGAGTTACCCATCATAACAGTACCACTATTCACCTCTCTGTAAGTAGTGAAACAATCTTTCGAAGGACACATATGATACGAAGCACCGTAATCAAGCATCCAACCATCATTGAGATAACTCTTTGATGTAACGGTTAACACTTCCTCATCAAAACTACACATCGGGTCTTCTAAAACTTCACTGCCTTCAGCAACCGAAGCAACAATATTCTTCAAATCTGATTTCTCACTTTTCTCATCTCTTTCCTTAAGCTTGAGACAATCAGCCCTAATATGACCAGTTTTTCGACAATAATAACACTCAATATCGCTATTTTTGAAACGATCATTTGACTTCATATTACCATTATTTCCCCTATCAACAAATAAGCCCTCGACTTGTGCTTCATTGCTGAACTCTTGTTTCCTTAACGCCTTAGCTTGTAAAGCAGAGAACACATCATCGAAAACCAACTTATCTTCATTTTTGTTTTCATCGGTTTTCCCGCTAAGCAAATAGTCAATGAAAGCATCATACGACGGAGGCAAAGAATATAATAATATCATGGATTTATCCGTATCAGAGATAATGACACTGATATTGGACAAATCATAACATATATTATTAAACTCATTAATATGATCAATCATAGACTTACCCAAAGACATCTGAAAGGCATGAAGTCTATGCTTCAAGTAAAGTTTCGAAGTCAAATACTTTTGTAAGTAGAGATTCTTTAAATTTTTCCACAACACCTTTGTAGAGATTTCACTCGAAAAGTTATGAGTGATATCCCTTGACAAACATAAATGAATAGTTGAACACGCCTCCAAATCAAGGTCAGCCCACTTCTCATCAGTCCAATCCTTTGGCAACTGTCATGAACCTACATGAGGCAGACCATCTTGGTTATGGTCAGGACCTATCTAGTTATGAGCCAGGTGCCGTTAGTAGTTCTAGTTATTGTTAATCATGTAAGTGGCTCATGCTCTGCACGATATTAGTGTGTCGTCCAGCCTTATATTTGGATTGTTGTACACCTCTGAAAGGTAACTAATGAATAATGTAAACCTTTATCATCTTCCCTAAATTCTTATGTAACTTTTTGTCTAACAATTTCTTCTTATTATTCCTCTAATTCGTCTAATTCTTCTCATAATCCTCTAATTCCCCCTATCTATCCCAAATAACCTCTATCCTTAGAGATCCAAGCTGTTCCTGATAATCCAATTTGTAGTGGGTTCACTACAAGTGGTATCAGAGCAGTCGGTTCTGAGACTGCTAGCATGAGTAAGTTTGAAATTGCACTCCTCTCTTCCTAGAAGACGATTATGGCTGCTGAGTTAAAATCTTTCGGAGAACGTTTGTTGAAGAAGGAACTTGTATCCGGTGATGATTTACTGGAAACACCATCAGGTTCTAACTCTCAAGCTGACTTGAAAAAGGTTTTCGATAGCAGACTAAGCTTTACTGATGGAATTGAGAGTACGGGTATCGATTCACAATTGATTTCTGATGCGGGAAAATTGAAATATGGATCTGAAAACATCGATTTAGTTGGAGCTGAGCTCATTCATTCGAATATGATTGAGGACAAAGTTGATGTCAATTCGAAGTCAATTCCACTTGATTCAGGTGAAGATTCAAGTTCAGAAATAGTATTCTCTCAAAATCATTCAACTCTTAGTGCAACAGATGAAGGTAATTTCCAATCTATACCCATAGTTGAATTCTCTTGTGTCAATAGATCTAGTGATGTTAATGAGATTTAGAAATACAAGGCGTCTACAATGTTTCTGGACTACCAAGAAGGTAAACCATTCAATTCTGGTAATAAATTTTGTAATGATGGTGTGTGTTTTCAAGTTAGGAGAGCTACAAATAGTGAGGTAAAAGATTACATTTCTTTAAAAGGGGTCACTCGAAGTTCTCCTACTTCGCTAGCAATAGATGATTGTAATTCTTGTCTGATACCTAAATACTCAACAATCGATGGAGCTGGTGATGTTTCATCTAGTGTTAATTATAATCGAATGATATTTGAATTGGTAGAGAGTTCGATGACTTTTTTTTTTGGAGTTAAATTCTGCCCATGGGTATTTTTTAGAACTGTTGAGTGCGAATTCTGAGTTTTTGTTTGCTATTTTACCTAGTTTTGATTATGGTTGTATGTTGTTCGATCGAGGTAAAATGTGTGAGACCAGTTTGCGGAATTCCTATTTGAAGATGTTAGTTGCAACAAGTTCAGATTCATCTCAGAGTTTACTTAAATACATTGGAAGTAATAATTATGAGCTGGTTCTTTTGAATGCAAGTAGTTATGTAATTGGTGAAGCTTCGGTGCTTGTGAAAACATCTCAAGGAGATAGTGAAGATTGTGACACATTGATTGCTGGAAGGGTATTTGATCGAGGAAGGATGCTAGAATCGATTGGGAATAGTTCTAAATTCTGCCTGAATACTCTTACTTCTGGTGTGTTTTTTTCTTATGGGGTCAGCCCGGATGAATGCGTATAATGGGAATTTTGTTTTTGAGCAGCTTAACAATTCAAAGGTGTTCACCGTCACCGACAACAAATTGTCAAGTGTAAAGTGTGTTGGCTGTAGCCTTGGTTTTGCTCGAAGGTTATTTGATCGTGGTAAAGAAATGGAACCTATTGCGAGGTGTTCTTCTTATGATAGAAATATTTCTAAATTCTGCATTTCTTCTTGTTTGTTGGTTTGTAATGGGTTAGATTTCATGGAGGCTTATGAGGTCAAATTTATTTACGAGCTAATTTTAGCACATGGGTACTGTTCAGAATTCTTATGGGAGTATTCAGATGTGTTTGGGTTAGCGAAAAATGGTGACAGTCAGGTTGTTTGCAAGTTCCTTGAAGAAATGTTGCAGCTAGTTATTGGTCTCTGGACTAAATTGTTTATTCAAGGGACAAGGCAAAGGGAGTCTAACCTTTGGGTCTTCTTATTTGAATCCACCTGGTGCTCATGGGGTTTATGGGGTATGGAAAATGACAATGATTATGTATTGATTGTTACTGAGTTACAACTTGGTTCCCTTTTCTGTATTGGTTGTGGTAGCGATATATGGTGTTTAGGCTGGAGGAAATCCCTTGTAAGAGTGGTGAGAATCATGGAGATGCTGGTTGTGTTCAAGAGTGGTGAGAGCATATCAGGAGAACTGTTGGAAGAAACAAGTAAGAAATTGGTGAGTGTCTATACTCAGCAAAAAGAGGCAGTCCTGAAGCTTTATCTCATAGTGATTCAAATATGTATTTCCATAGAAGACAATGGAGTTGGTGGTGGTGCTGTAAATAAAAACTTGAATGGGAGTTGGATTACTTCAGGGTTAACAACATATTACTCTTTTTGCTTGTACAACAACATGCAATGCAAACCTGATGGGAGTTACACATCAAGACTGGGGAAGAAAGAAGCTGAATGTAATGGGAAGGTCCTCATATTAGATACTCATTTGGAGGTTACTCTACTCATTTCAGGTTCTCGTAGTGACGGTCATGGCAGTGGGAAAATGTCAGTTCGTGCTTCAGGTCTGGCGACAGATTCTTCTTATTACTGTGATACTTGTTTGATTATTGTTGGTGGAGCTAGGGAGGGTGTGATCTATCCTTATTGGCTACAACTCTATATGCAAGTTTTATTGCCGCTGAAGACTTTCTCATCTGAGAAAGGTAAGAAACTTGAGTTACTTGCCAGCAATGGAGAAGGTTGTCTCATACTCAAAGGTTATTGTACAGTCAACAACGATGATGTTTCTGAAGGAAGGACAAAAACCAAGACTCATGTTGCAAGAGGTATTTATACCACTGCCTACCAAGTTGTGAGTGTTGATGACAAGGGGCTTGTGTACATTGGAAAAATAAGTATAAGAGGCTATGATCCCGACTGTTCACAAGAGGAAGACAAGTTACTGTGGGTCTTGGTGCTTAAATTCAGAATGGTCACTATGCTCAAGTTGGTTGCTGTACAGGTGCTTGGTCTCACTACAGTACACGGATTTCCCGTATACATACTACACAGTAAAAGGTATATAGTCCTTGGATGGTTTTGGCTAGAGTTGTTCATCATGTTAGCTGATTCTCCTCAACTCAGCACAATTCATCACCCTCGAACAGCTGGTAATAGCAAAGAAGCTCTATTTCTCATGGGTGCTTTTACAATTAGTGGCAGTGAAAATTTTAAAGTTATACGTAACTGCGGTGGAACCTTGGCCAAAACTGGCACTACAATTTATGTTTCTTTTAGTACCGACTGGGCAGTGACTTATGAAGATGTTGGTTCCAATATTTTTGAAGAAGAAACCACTGGCATGTATGGTTCCTGAAAAAGCGGAGGAACAACAACCACACCCAATATTTCGTTCGGCAATCTGAATAGACAAACTCCAATATACTTTCAAGAAAATCAACTAGACAGTCAGACTCAATCTAGAGAAAAGTATATCAAAGAGTTTTATATCTCTATCTCTTAATTCAATCTGCAATCAGCAAATAGGAATTTGCTAGCCCAATTGAATTTAAGAGGAATAATTTGAACGGTACCAAAGACCAATGTTCAAGGATTAACCAATTTCAATCAACAACCAAAGGTTGGATTTCCCAATTGATCGATTCAACGCACAACCTGTGATATTTCTATTATATAACAAAATATAATGCGGAAGAGAAATAACACAGACACAAGAAGTCCTGTTAACGAGGAAACCGCAAATGCATAAAACCCCCCGGGACCTAGTCCAATTTTGAACACCACACTGTATTAAGCCGCTACAGACACTAGCCTATTACCAATGAACTTTACCAATGAACTTCAGACTGGAATGTAGTTGAACCCTAATCAATCTCACACTGATTCAAGGTACAGTCGTGCTCCTTACGCCTCTGATCCCAGCAGGATACTACGCACTTGATTCCCTTAGTTGATCTCACCCACAACTAAGAGTTGCTACGACCCAAAGTTGAAGACTTGATAAACAAATCTGCCTCACACAGAAAAGTCCATTGGAATAGATAAATCTGTCTCCCACAGATATACCTACGAGTTTTGTTCCGTCTTTTGATAAATCAAGGTGCACATGAACCAATTGATAACCCGGACTTATATTCCCGAAGAACAACCTAGTATTACCAATCACCTCACAATAATCTTAATCGTATGGTAGCGAAACAAGATATTGTGGAATCACAAACGATGAGACGAAGATGTTTGTGACTACTTTTTATCTTGCCTATCGGAGAATCAATCTCGAGCAAATCTTAGAGAAGATAGTACTCAATACGATAGAACAAGGAAAGATCAGAACACGTAACTACAGAGAACATAGTTGGGTCTGGCTTCACAATCCCAATGAAGTCTTCAAGTCGTTAACCTACAGGGTTTCGTGAAAAACCAAAGGTTAAAGGAGAATCGACTCTAGTCGCAACTAGTATCACACAGGAGGTGTTGGGATTAGGTTTCCCAGTTGCTAGAGTTCTCCTTTATATAGTTTTCAAATAAGGGTTTGCAATCTAAGTTACCTTGGTAACAAAGCATTCAATATTCACCGTTAGATGAAAACCTGATAAGATACAAGCTAATATCTTTCAACCGTTAGATCGAACTTAGCTTGTTATACACAAATGAAATGTACCCTCATTTAGGTTTATGTAATCGTACCTAAACGTGTACACATTGTTGGCTCAACAGTAGTTAACCGAGGTTAGCTATATGAACAATCTAATATCAACCTTATTCATCTTAACCATAACTAGTTCAAATGACTCAAATGAAACTAGTTAAAGAGTTGTTCAATTGCTATATTCTCATAGAAGTATACAAGAACACAATTGAAGCAAAATCAGTTTGATTCACTCGAATCAATTCATGAACATTATAGCCACGGTTTGCAAAGAATGCATTCCTTATTATATAAATGTATTAGTTCATGAGCCAACCGATTTTATAACTTTAACCACTCAAGTATGCATACGGGTACGCATACCTAAGTAGCCGGTCTGAGTTTGGGTTCGCCAGTATGCGAATGGGTACGCATACCTAAGTACACTTCCAAAACCCAGCAGAAATTCTAGGACCTATACCTTACGCAAGTATGCGCACTGGTATGTGTACTTGGTACCCGGAATTCCACAACTACAAGTACGCATACGGGTATGCGTACTCTAGTTCCGGTCATGGATCACATACATGCAAGAATGCATACT
This sequence comes from Papaver atlanticum, assembly GCA_023531105.1. NCBI lineage: Eukaryota > Viridiplantae > Streptophyta > Magnoliopsida > Ranunculales > Papaveraceae > Papaver > Papaver atlanticum. The sequence goes on along the minus strand of JAJJMB010009193.1, from coordinate 233,201 downwards.
ATGCTCATAATCCATTAGTTCTAAACTCTATTTCAATCATTGAAACTTTCTTAGGGGATGACAATAGCCATTTCCACACACTATTAGCAGCAAAGCAATTTTCAAGATATTGAAATAATCATAACGAAACATTCCAAGTCTACACCGAATGATTGTATCACACAAACCATGTCAGATGTTACTTGGTGATTTTCACATGATCATCTTTTGAACTTAGTCAAGAATATAAGATGAACTTGGTTGAAGAGAAAGCTTACTAACACATATTTCGAGAAATATGTAAGCGAGTTAAACTCAGCTCGAAATCTTAAATGTGTATAATCGAAAACTATCGTAATACGACTTTTGTCTCAATATAGGAGATAGAGTAGAAATAGACTTTCCAAGTGATAGATGAGTTTTAGTCTCCACATACCTTTTGTTGATGAAGTTCCACAAGCTCTCCTTAGTAGTTATTCGTCTTCAATTAATGACCGCCGTGAAGTCTAATGCTCAACTACACAATCTATCCTAGTCCGAGACATTACTTTAAGTAGACTAGAAATCAAGACTTATAGTTTTGATCACTAACATTGACAAACAAGCTTGAGATAGCAACGCTTGCGAGTTCGACCGAGCAGTGCTCTAACAATCTCCCCCTTTGTCAATTTTAGTGACAAAACTATCAATACATATGGATTACAAAAAAATAAACTTTGTAGCTTCTCATCCAAATGCTTGATCTCCTTGGTTCTTCAACATTACTCGAAATCTTCGTCACTTCCAAGTACTCCAATGATTCCAAATGTGTTCAACTCAACATCATCGTTGTTGAAGATCCGTAACTATAACAATGAGAAAACAAATGCTCTCAATCATTGTTATACAGTGTCATAGTATCATTATACAGCATCAAAGTCCAATTGCATCACAACTTTGACAACAATACTATGGTGATATGTATCACTCCCCCCTTAGTCAATACTTCATCTCAATATGAAAACCACTCCCCCTTACATAATGATCCGTAAACCATATGTATTTGTAGTGTGAACTACACATTAATTCTCCCCCTTTTTGTCAATAAAAATTGGCAAAGGTACGAAAACTAGTGGGATCCTCATGAAATTTTCATAGAGATACTTCATGACCAAAAGAGAACAACATACAATCTTGTTTAGATGCCAACAAATAGCCGAAACTAAATGCATTCATCAAGGAGTTTACTAAGATACAAGATAACACCTACAATATTCCACAGCCGCACTCCCCAGAAAGATTTCGCAATTAAGCACAAGTTCAATTATTAACTCTCCCTCATTAAATGTCATTCCCGAAAGAACAACAAGAGCGACCTTACTTTTACAAGAAAAGAAGGATTTCTTTAGACATTAACAAATCACATAAAACATGAATTTGTATCAAAAAATCTCAATTAAATTAACCACAAGGAAAATGATCAATTCAATTGGTCATGCTCAACATAAGAGAACTTACGGAGCAACACAGTACATACACAAAGATGTGGATCAGGGATAAGACCAATACTTCGGAATAATCAAAGATTCATTCTATTTTTCATGACTATTTGCACAATGACATATAATAGACTTAATCTTTGTAAACAAAAGTTCATCATTTCTTCCATCAATATTTGCATAATGACATAAAAGGATTAACTTTTGTAGTCAAAAGTTCATTATATCTTTTATCAATACTTTCATATTGACATATAATAGAGTTAACTTTTGAACAAATATGGGATAGTCAAGGTTCACGGACGTAAACAACATATCCCATAACAATTTGCAATATATAAAACCATAAAGATTAATACTGCAAAAATCATCTTCCAAATAAACTTTAGAATTTGAATAAATAAATCTAAAAACATTGCAAGATGAAAACGTTGGCAATAGTTATGTGTACTCACAATAATGGCTATTCCAAACCCTAGTTATCTTTCTTAAAAACACAAGAATAGATTCTCATAAGAAGTTTTCTAGATAAAATTAGAAAGAAACAACTCTAAAACCAAAAACGATCACAAGCAATAAATCAACGTTCACATGCGCAAGCTTCATGAGTTTCAAGACCGTCCAGCTTGTGACAAATGGAATCGACTACATCTTTGGTCAAGATATTCTTCTTGAGACGATCCTTAACATGTGTTTTCATGAGAGCAAGGTCAGAGTTAACCTTTTTCAACTCAGTTCTTAACATATCAAGGTTTTTTAAGGTATCTACAAGAAGCAGTTTTGCATCATTAAATTGACAAATAAAATCTTGAACAACTTCAGCAGAAATCTCTTCATCATCCTCAATGCCTGAACAATTATCAGGAGATTGAGTAGAGGTGTCATTAACTTCCACAAGAGTTCTTTTCTCCTCTTCATCGAAACCACAACCCTTTTCAAGAAAACCTTTTGCAAAGTTACAAGTTCCCGAAGGAGATGCCATTCTTGACTGGAAAAATAACTTGGAGTAAGCGTACTCAAGCAAAAGATTTTGGTATTTAAATGGTTTCTCAAGGAACCAGATTTTAGAGTTTCCAAAGTTAGTTTGTGACAAGTAACTTGGGTACCCGTACGAAAACAAACTTGACCCATAGCCAGAAAATACCCAAGAGTGAACAATGAAAACAAGAAAACTGTTTGTTCAACAAAGTTTTGCTACGTGACAAATTTCACAACTTTTAGCTCAATAAATTTTACATTCTCATCAGAGAAAAATTTAGAGCATAAGAGTAGCATTTTTTACATACCAAAAATTCAAGAAGAAATTTTAAAAAAAAATTACAAAGCAAAAATACACATACTTATGCAAAAATGTTTGTGAATGATAATCCGGCTATGAACGATGAGAAAATAGCTAGAGAATCAGAAAACACTTTTCCATCAAGTATACCTGATTATATCTCACTCGACCAGGAATTTTTTTGTGAGTGAGATTTCAACCTTGTGATTAATTAGCACAAGTATGAGCCTTGAGCTCATCAAATGAACGTTGTTTTCGGTTAAACCTCTTTCTCATGATCTTTGGAGGAAAACCCTTTTGATGTGAAAAGTTATCATAAAACTTACTATCATCAACAGATGACGCATAGTATGTATTCTTACCTGAAGAATCTTGACTATAGGGGATTGACAGCCTGTTAATAATTTCTTTATAACCTTCAATTATCATTTTTAGGTTGTCTTCCAGCTCTTCCTTCTTGCCTCCTTCCTCTGGTACCTTTTTCACATCAAGACAAACATTATCTCCCTTTTTAATAGAAGAAGATTCTTGAGCTCTTCTTGAACGAAATGGTTTAGGAAGACTGTTTCGCAATTGAACATTTGAGGAACACATCGAACTGACTTTCCTGGTAAGGTACACAGGGTGAGTACTAAAACCAATTGGTCTAGACATACGAATGTAAGTTACACCTTTGAGAATTAAATCTAAGGTGTGTGGAAGACAAACAATAGAATTGTCATTCGACCTAGAATTTCTCTTTTGTTCATCATGTCCTTTTGTATCACAAAAGAGACACACTTTCTGATCACCAGAGTGATTAGACAGAACAGTCTTAACACCATCGTTGGGAGATGTCTTCCTTCCATGTGATGTGGATATTCCTTAATTAGAGGAAGACACAAGCACATCATTTACAACAGGAAGGGATTTAGATTTTGCTTCTGGAACTAATTTTTTTCCAATTAAATCAGAAGCAGTTGGTATAGTGGACTCTTTGGAACATCCTTGAATAGAGAGTTTACTCAAAGGAAGTTCAATTTCCAAAGCATCCTCTTTGAGTTTTTCCTCAAGCAGAGTCCGTGACGAATAGACTGGGGCAATTTCCTCTCGAAGTACATTTAGAAGTGAGTCATGCTCATTTACCATACCAACAAGAGCATTGATTTTGTGTTTCAACCGGTTGACATCATCAGCCTGGACTCTAACAAGTTTTAGAATCAATGTACTCTCTTTGGATGCTTCCCTTTCAACTTCAGAGTCAGACTCGTCAGTAGGGTAATCCGGGTAATACTTGTCAATGAAAGTCTTTTTCGTTGGAACACAAGGTTCGTCTATATTTGAGATTGACAAATCTTTCTCTTTAATAGATTTCATAGAAACAGACCTTTTGTTTCTAGTAATGCGTTTATTAGAGATAGCACTTCTGTCCATATTTAGATCGCTACGAACACAAACTTATGAGGTCTTAAATATGTTTGCCTACTCTGATACCAATTGAAAAGCGGGGGGTACAACAACCACACCCAATATTTCGTTCGGCAATCTGAATAGACAAACTCCAATGTACTTTCAAGAGAATCAACTAGACAGTCAGACTCAATCTAGAGAAAAGTATATCAAAGAGTTTTATATCTTTATTTCTTAATTCAATCTGCAATCAACAAATAGGAATTTGCTAGCCCAATTTAATTTAATAGGAATAATTTTAATGGTACTAAAGACCAATGTTCAAGGATCAACCAATTTCAATCAACAACCAAAGGTTGGATTTCCCAATTGATCGATTCAACGCACAACCTGTGATATTTCTATTATATAACAAAACATAATACGGAAAAGAAATAACACAAACACCAAAAGTTTTGTTAACGAGGAAACCACAAATGCAGAAAAACCCCGGGACCTAGTCCAGTTTTGAACACCACACTGTATTAAGCCGCTACAGACACTAGCCTACTACCAATGAACTTCGGACTGGAATGTAGTTGAACCCTAATCAATCTCACACTGATTCAAGGTACAGTCGTGCTCCTTACGCCTCTGATCCCAGCAGGATACTACACACTTGATTCCCTTAGCTGATCTCACCCACAACTAAGAGTTGCTATGACCTAAAGTCGAAGACTTGATAAAAAAATCTCTCTCACACAGAAAAGTCTATTGGAATAGATAAATATGTCTCCCACAGAAATACCTACGAGTTTTGTTCCGTATTTTGATAAATCAAGGTGCATAGGAACAATTTGATAACCCGGACTTATATTCCCGAAGAACAGCATAGTATTATCAATCACCTCACAATAATCTTAATCATATGGTAGCGAAACAAGATATTGTGGAATCACAAACGATGAGACGAAGATGTTTGTGACTACTTTTTATCTTGCCTATCGGAGAATCAATCTCGAGCAAATCTTAGAGAAGATAGTACTGAATATGATAGAACAAGGTAAGATCAGAACACGTAACTACAGACAACATAGTTGGGTCTGGCTTCACAATCCCAATGAAGTCTTCAAGTCGTTAACCTACAGGGTTTCGTGAAAAACCAAAGGTTAAAGGAGAATCGACTCTAGTCGCAACTAGTATCACACAGGAGGTGTGGGGATTAGGTTTCCCAGTTGCTAGAGTTCTCCTTTATATAGTTTTCAAATAAGGGTTTGCAATCTAAGTTACCTTTGTAACAAAGCATTCAATATTCACCATTAGATGAAAACATGATTAGATACAAGCTAATATCTTTCAACCGTTAGATCGAACTTAGCTTGTTATACACAAATGAAATGTACCCTCATTTAGGTTTATGTAACCGTACCTAAATGTGTACACATTGTTGGCTCAACAGTATTTAACCGAGGTTAGCTATATGAACACTCTCATATCAACCTTATTCATCTTAACCATAACTAGTTCAAATGACTCAAATGAAACTAGTTAAAGAGTTGTTCAATTGCTATATTCTCATAGAAGTATACAAGAACACAATTGAAGCAAAATCGGTTTGATTCACTTGAATCAATTCATGTACATTATAGCCACGGTTTGCAAAGAATGCATTCCTTATTATATAAATGTATTAGTTCATGAGCCAACCGATTTTATAACTTTAACCACTCAAGTATGCATACGTGTACGCATACCTAAGTAGCCGGTCTGAGTTTGGGTTCGCCAGTATGCGAATGGGTACGCATACCTAAGTACACTTCCAAAACCCAGCAGAAATTCCCGGACCTATACCTTACTCAAGTACGCGCACCGGTATGTGTACTTGGTAACCGGAATTCCACAACTACAAGTACGCATACGGTTAAGCATACTCTAGTTCCGGTCATGGATCACATACATGCAAGAATGCATACTATGTTCATAATCCATTAGTTCTAAACTCTATTTCAATAAATTAAACTTTCTTAGAGGATGACAATAGCCGTTTTCTTACACTATTAGCATCAAAGCAATTTTCAAGATATTGAAATAATCATAACGAAACATTCCAAGTCTACACCAAATGATTGTATCACACAAACCATGTAAGATGTTACTCGGCGATTTTCACATGATCATCTTTTGACTTTCGTCAAGAATATAATATGAACTTGGTTGAAGCGAAAGCTTACCAACACATATTTTGAGAAATATGTATGCGAGTTAAACTCAATTCGAAATCTCAAATGTGTATAATCGAAAACTATCGTAATACGACTTTTGTCTCAATATAGGAGATAGAGTAGAAATTGATTTTCCAAGTGATAGATGAGTTTTAGTCTCCACATACCTTTTGTTGATGAAGTTCCACAAGCTCTCCTTAGTAGTTCTTCGTCTTCAATTAATGACCGCCATGAAGTATAATACTCAACTACACAATCTATCCTAGTCAGAGACATTACTTTAAGTAGACTAGAAATCAAGACTTATAATTTTTATGCAACTTCTTGTCTAACAATGTCTTCTTATTATCCCTCTAATTCATCTAATTCTTTTCATAATCCTCTAATTCCCTTTATCTATCCCAAATCACCTCTATCCTTAGAGATCCAAGTTGTTCCTGATAATCCAATTTGTAGTGGGTTCACTACAGCAGCGTAGATGGATTCTCCATGATTTGTTTGATTTGTTTCATACTAGCAATAATATCTTTTACATCAGTTTGCTATGATGTGAAGTTATTCTTCCCATTGAACTTGATAATATCAAATCCATGCACCTTCGAAAATCCACTATATAGAACCGGACATCTTCACCTCTAACTATGATGCTCTCCACGCTCACTGCTCCACTTGTTAGGATTAAGATCTTAAAATTAACCTCTCACAAGACACTAGTTCTTTGGATCACGTAGAACTAAGAAAAATAGAAAACAAGATGCACGATACAGAAAAAAAGACACACGATTTAACGTGGTTCGGCAATATGCTTACGTCCACAAACGGTTATGATCAACTCTTATTATAGAACAAATTATAGAGAATTAAACCACAACTATGACCAGCAGGATGCTATTAACAAACACCAAACAATTCTCTATGAACAAAACGTTCTAAACCCTAAAATTCTCTAGTTATGAGAACTCTTCTCTAAATTGTGTTGTGTGTGTTTCCCTAAGACTTGTATTTATATAGGTTACAAACTTGTCTTCCAAGTATATGAGTTATACTAGGAAACCTAGAGTTTAACTAAATTAGGAAACTTTGAGTTTAACCAAAAGAGGAAACCTCTAGCTATACCAAAATCAGGAAACACCTAGATAATTTTAGAATATTCTAGAATCTTCTTAAAACATCGACAACTTCTAACAAGAAGGAGTGGTATCCATACTCCATATCATGTTCCATTTTTTATGAGCATTACCCTTTGTGTTTATTTGGTTATATAAGGATTTCACAGAAAACATACCTTTGTGGTTTAGGGTCCAATGAGGAGTATCCTCCTTATCAGCAACAAGAATTGTAATAATCTTTATTTCTCTATAGTTTCATTATCAAAACATTTAGACAGTTTAACTAAATCTCAAGTATGGTGTATGATAATATATCATTGACTTTAATGGAATCCAGAAATCATCCCAAATGTTAATGTTGGTTCCATTTCCTAATTCCCCGAAATAATACTTTTTTATCTGTATAACATTCCTTTCCAGATCCAACTATCATTCCTATTAGAGACAATATTTATGTATATATCATAATTGGGATAGTACTTGGCTTTGAGGATGGAGGCACAAAGAGAATATGGATTTTTTTTTAACCTCCAACCCATCTTAGCTATCATAGCTAGATTAATTTTTTTTACATTCTTAATTCCCAATCCTCCTTCTTCAAGGGACTGACAAACTGAGTCCCAATTCTTCAAACAAACCCCTTTTTTACCTCTTTCATTAAGACCTTTTTCATTTTCCCCCACCAATAATTTCTTTGGAGTTTTGTGATACTGTTACATATTTTAACCAGAATCTTAAAACAATTGATTTGGTACACATAAAGGGAGGAAGTCACATTTTTAACCGTAACTGTTTTCCCTGTATTGTTTATATTAGCCCCATTCCAGCTCTGAATCCTATGTTTCATTTTATCCACCAGAGGTTCAAAGCATTGAATTATTGATCTATTGTAAATAACGGTGAACCTAAGTATTTATCTTGTAGTGGTATAGCAGCGACTCCTAATATTTCCTTTACTCTATGTCTAATGCTAGTTTCAGTTTTTGGACTAAAAACAACACCCGACTTACTTAGATTGAATAGTTGGGTAGAAGCTAATCTGAACTAAACATTTTAACAAGATTATGACATGATTTTTCATTGATCTTACATAATAAAAACAGTCATCCGCAAATAGTAAATGACTTATATGAGGAGCTTTGTGAACAATTTTTATACCTTTCAACAAACCTGAATAATCTGCATGAGGATTGTGCGAGAAAGAGCTTCCATAACAAACATAAAAAGATAAGGAGAGATTGGATCTCCTTGTCTCAATCCTCTACTAGGGTTAAAGAATTTAGCAGGAGACCCATTGAGTAAAACTGATAAAGTAGTTGTCGAAATGCATTGGTGAACTAAGTTACACCATTTACTGTTAAAACCCATTTTTGTCATTATTTGGATTAAGAAATCCCATTTGACTCTGTCGAATGCTTTAGACATGTCGATTTTTAATCCCATAAATCCTTTCTTAGATTTGGAAATTTTCATTTTATGAATAATTTCATGCGCCATAGTAATGTTCTCAGAGATCTGCCTTCTAGGAATGAAGGCAGATTGATAAGGAGAAATTATTTTCCCTAACAAACCTTTCATTCGGCTTGCCATTAGTTTAGAAATTATTTTGTAAGAAGTATTAGCAAGAGCTATGGGCCTGAATTCAGAAGGAGTAGTGGGGTTGAGGGTCCTAGGGATTAAGGAAATGAATGATGCATTCATTTCCTTAGAGATATTACCAGTTATAAAGAAAGTTTGAACCATGTTTATAAGGTCAGTACTTATGTTTCCCAGTTTTGTTGAATTTTTTTTGGAGGAAAACCATCTGGTCCTGGACTTTTATCAGGTTCCATGGAAAAGAGAGTTTTCTTTATTTCATCTTCCGTAGGAGTACCGCAAAGCATATCATTATCAGTCTGTGTTATACTAATAGGTATACGATTAAGCATTTCATGGTCTAATTCAGGGCTCACAGTCGAGGCTATTGAATAAAAATGATCTGTTATGCAATCAGAAATATCCTTTCTAGTGTTGAGCCATTCATTTTGTTCATTTTTTAGAATTTCAATTTTATTTCTTCGAAATCTCTGTTTAGATTTGTTATGAAAGTATCTCGTATTTCTGTCTCCTAAAGCTAAATTTTGGTCTCAACTTTTATCCTTCCAGAATTTCTCCTTTATAGCATACCACTTGGCCAGATCTTTTCTTCTAAGTTTAGATAAATCATTCAATTTATTTGGGTAACTTGCCATTCTGGTAGTCATATCAAGGTCTTGCTTAATATTATCAATGTTACTATGTATATTTCCAAAACTATTTTTATTCCATATTTTCAATAAATGTTTGACAGTAGCTAGTTTTTTGTTGACTTGATGGCCAGGAGATCCCCTAACATTGGTTTTCCAACTCTCTTGAATTAATGGTTTGCATTCTTCATGTTTTATCCACTTCCCAAAATACTTAAATGGGGTTGCACCATTATTCCAATGGTTATAAGTGTTTAGTCTTATTGGAACATGGTCAGAGGGAAGAGGCTCTAGATGGTTTATACTAGAATTAGGAAATTTTCTATTCCATTTAGAGTTAACTAGAGCTCTATCTAACCATTGTTCTATGTTTTCAGTGTCATCCCTGTTATTATTCCAAGTAAAGGTGTATCCTGTAAATCTCAAGTCCATTAGATCACATTTATTTATTAGATTATTAAAAACTATTGCCTCATATTTTTTTGAAAGGAAATCTATTGTTTTTTTCTTCTTCATGAAGAACTACATTTAGGTCCCCAATTATTATCCATGGTTTATCCATTGTGGTTGCTATAACTTTTATAATTTTCCACGATTTCAGTTTCAATTGTCTTAGAGACTCCCATAGAAGCAGGTAAGAATCCAGCTAATATCATTTAAATGATTTGTGACAATTGCATTAATGTGATTATGAGCATAATCATTTATCTGAATATTAACATTGTTTTTCTAGATGAGACATAATCCTCCCACACTTCCTCTTGGAGGTACAAGATGGTAGTTGTAGACATTTACTTGTCTTAAAATGTTATGCATTGCTATGTTCTGTTGTTTTGTTTCTGATAAAAATATAATGTCAGGGTTCTCCTTATTGAGAGTGTCTAGCAGACTATTTCTGGTTTGTGTATTTACTTTGATTCCCTGGTTTTCTCAACATTTTTTTTCTTCCGGTTGTAGCAAATTGCACCTGGCGTCAGACGAGAATGCATTAACCTTGAGAGAGATTTTAATTGTCATTTACATAATTTAAAGAACTTCATAGTTTTTCTAATAGAAATAAAGAGTATGAACAAAAGAAAACTTTCAATGGATAATTGGGCCGACCGACCGGAGGGCCCGAAGGGAGAGAGTCCCTTTTATGACCATTTTTTTGTAAAATGAAGCCTCACTCAAATGTGCAATTTGATAAAAAAGATTGGAAATCTTTGGTGTCCATGGTTACTTTTTCATTTTACACAATTATCCCTCAATTTTAGTCCAATTACTATTGAAAAAGCGGGGGTCTAACAACCTGTTGATAGGGAAAAACGATTTGCTGGTTTTATGGAAAATGAAGAGACGACCGTGCGGAGGAGAACCCTCGACCGAGAAAATTGCTTTAACCTTTTGCAAACAGATGCACTGCAAAGGGAGTGCTTGAATTCGAGAGATCAATTTGTAAGACTCCGACCTAAACCAAGACAATGGCCGTTCCAGAGTCAATTCGGTCACAAGAGAGGATGGGTTGATCTGTAGGAGGGAAGCTGAGAAGTGTATGAGATCAATGTTGATCAAGTGGATGTATTGTTTATTCCGCGTGATGAAATAAGATAAGTTCTAATTGATTGAATGTTTGCTCTGTTGAGAATGATTGCTCAAACGATGAGAATTCTTATGTGATGAGAATTCTTTGTTCGGACGAGTGTTCTTGTTGTTTATTATCCTTTCAATCATGGATTCAGAGACTTATTTATATTGCAAGAATAGTAGACACATTGATCCCAGTAAGTGTGACGGTTGTTGGAGTGAAAGAGTGGGAAATTGTGTTAAAACCAATTACTCATTGTGCGGAGACTTGGTTGATTGTCCACCCACTACTTTGCTAACTCCTCTAACCGCTTGCACGACTTAATCACATTCTCATTGTGGATAGACACACGTGCCGTAGGCCGCCAGAAAAAACCCCTAGTTAATATCCCCCCATGTGACATGATTGACGTCTCATGATTGTTGAGTCTGTAAGGAAGATGCGTATTTAATTAGTCAGTTATTGACTTGATCAGGCGATAAGTATTAATATTTTCGAGTCGAGCATGATGGACGAATGATCTATGATTCATGGATTGAGCATGTCTGTTGAGACAGATGTATAATTCTCAAATGAATGTTGATAGTTGAATCAACATGATGAATAATGATAATCTGAGCGAATGTTGCTCATTTGATGAATTACTGAATATTGATAGCTGAATCAATATTGCTCGTGTGAGCAAGTATTGCTCACGTGAATAATTAAATATTGATAGTTGAACCAATATTGCTCGTTTCATGAATTATTGGTAGCGCAACCAAATAAAATATTAGTTCAAAATATTGGTAACTGGACCAAATATAATTAATTAGAATGTTGATTGCTGGATAAACATAAAAATATTGGTGTTTGAACATGTTCAGAATTATGCTTTGCAGAGCATTTGGTTCGGAACCTTAATTTTGATCGATTGCTGATCAATTGATGGTTTACTGAAAATCCATCATTGAGTGAGAGAGGGACCGACTACATGGGATGATGGTCCGACCATGTAGCGCACAGGTACTCGAATGAGCATGCACCAAAGTCCTTTGAAGACCAGTTGGTGAAAGGATGATTAAATGATGGTTTAATCATTTATTGAAAGAGTGCTCATCTGAGCATTAGGAAATAAAACCTAATTATGGAGAGATGAGGGACCGACCAAGAGGGCATGGAACCGGCCCTTGGTGGTCGTGGGACCGACTGACGGTCGTTTGAAGAAATTCCAAACTAGTTGGAAAGAGTTTGAACCTAATATGAGCAAATTATGAAGATGTGTAGGACCGGCTCCTTGCAACCCAAAGGGCCGACCCTGGTCAGTCAAGGTGACATGCCTGTGTCACCATAGTGTTTGTGTCTAAGTCCTGAGAATTTTGGTATTTTCTGGTGCACGTTTGAGCAATATTTTGGATTTTCATAAGAATTTGATCTTGACTGAAACTCTCAATTTTGCTTGAATGAGCAAGTAGGACATTGCTCGTACGATCAATATTTTGAAAATATTAAAATAATAATATTTTAATATTTTCCGTGAGTAGCCTAGTCGGTCATGTGACCATTTGACTTTTTGCTAGTTTGAGCAATATTGGTGAATATTGAAAAAACAGGGTTTTGCTCAAACGAAGGAGTTTCATGAGATGAAGGAAATAATAAAGATAATAAAATAAGGAATCATAAGGTGTGGGACCGGCCATGGCTAGGGCATGGCCGGACGGCTAGTAGGCCCGGTCCCGTGACACCTTTCCCTATTTTTTAATTATTTTTCATCGTGTGAAGGAAATATGAAGAAACTGAGAGTTTTGCTCAAACGAGGGAGTTTGCTCAAATGAAGGAGTTTTCATGAGATTAGAAAAAATAATGGGAAAAGGCGTGGGGCCGGCCACAACGCCTCTTTTATTATTTTATTATTATTATTATTATTTTGTCTTCCCTATTTTGCATAGGTTTCCTCGTTTTCCATATTTTTGAGTGTTCGTTCGTGCACTCGGGTGCTCGTTCATCCATTATTGCTAAGTACACTCGCACCATTTTCTTGGGGTTTACTCGGTGATGGTCCAGATGCCCGTACGTTGAATATTTATTACTAACCCATGGAATTCTGTTGGGAAAAACCATGAATTGAAGCAAAGAAATATTATAAAGAACGTAGAATGTTTTCTAGGAATTCAACTGATGAATCTAGCGACTATAAATAATTAATTGATGGCTCTATACTAGCACGTTGTCTAGGAGCATTACAATTATTCGAGAATTGAGCGATATGAGCTAATTGAAGCGTCATATTTATTTTATATAGTCAGGGAAAACATCGTTACATCCTGAAGACGTTATCGCTCTATACTAGCAGGCAAGCTGTCTAGGAGCCGTCCAATCGTTAAGATTCTATATAAAAGTGATCACTGAAATTGTTCAGTATTAATGAAATATGCCGTGGTCTCAATTGCGAGACTGCATATTCATATATACTCTGAGAGGAAATACACTCAGTCAGAGGTTCTTATAGATGATCTGAGAGGAAATACACTCAATCAGAGACCATCGTGGCATGAGCTTTCATGCTTAAACGAGAGACATGAGTCTCAATACTTATCTGATTACTGGATCAGGAATATGCAACGTTATGATTTTATGATTTTATCCTTTGTCAAAAATCCACCATCAACATTAAGTCCCCTGCTTAGTGAGGGACAATCATGTTCCTCAGTCAGCACTGGATGGTGATTTTAGCTGTAGACAAAATAAGTAGTTGAACTTAGTCGTAAAAGAATGTTACCGGATTTTCGATTTGCTCCAATGATGTCGCGTACGAGCATGCTATTGCTTGAACGGAGATCCCAGTAGCATGATAGAGCGTCGTATGACGAGCATGAATTGGTGTGGCACCGCTGATTTGGGTAATGAAACGTCTAATCTTGGTCGGTTTAGGATTCACGGGCCCGGGCCCAAGAAAGGAAATCCTCGTGAAATTAGGTTTTGGAAATAAAATTATTATATAAAAGGAAAGAAACACTTTTTTTATATTTCTCCTTCCAACAACCAGCCACCTGCTTCCTTCACCTCCCTTCACGTCCGAGCAGCAGAGAAGAGGAGCAAAAAAATTTGCCGGAGCTGTTGCCGCCACCGTCCGGCCAAATTCCGGCCGGCACCGACCAGGTAAAATTTTTTATATTATTTTTTGTAACTTGTTCATGATTTTGTCATGTTAAAAATTATATATATGTATACATATATATATATGTGTGTGTGAGCTTTCACAAAATTATTGTTTTAGGAACAGACGTTCGTTAGTTTAAGAAACGAACAATAATCCCTAACTTAGGAGAGATTTTTTTTAAGAAATAGACCTGAGTCTAATGATTAATTTTTTTGTTTATGAGCTTTCATGAAAACCAAAATTTTATTTCAACGTATGAATTTTCATAAAAATTAAAATAAACCCTCGTTTCGAACACGAATGCTCGCATGAGGGAATTTTTTTTTTAATTTACGTGAATAATTCATGTTTGGAAATAATTTTTTTTTGTATTTTGTTGAAAATCAGAACTTTGATTTTGAATAATCAGTAAAACATAGACAATTATTTATGATAGAATAATGCCTTGGCATGAACTTTCACAATTCAGTAGTGGATATTCACACAATGAAAACCATGTTCACGGTTTTATGAAAAATCAAGTTTTGATTTTTGAATAATGAATTTTGCTCGTCTTTGCAGGTTCGAAGAAACGAGCAAGTTTTGAAATATTAACTCTTGTATCACAATCACTACTGTTAGTGGAATTGTAAACATGTAAGAGTTGGAAAGTTACCATTTTAATGCGTGTTGTTACCGATGTGTTTTGACTCCACATTCTTCGTAACAGATAATGGTGATTTCCAGTAGTGACCATTCTTCCAGTTCCTCTGAGGAATATTCCGACACGTCCAAGCCAAAGATGAAAAGTTCTGCAGATGCACGTGCCGAGGTAGCTCAGTCTTTAAGAAATACTGGAAAGATGATAAACGGCATGTCTCTAGATCATTTGAAAGTTGCTCGTGATAGGTTTTCAAAGAGAGAAGCCGAAGATGAAAAGCTTGCAGCTTATCAAAAAAGGTGCCGACTTCAATAGACAAAGCTAGCAGTTAAGGATGAAATTCGATCTCGTGCTGATGGTGTAGCTTCAGATTCAGATGCGGACGAAGTCGAGTCTGTCTGGGAACCTGTAGAACGCGAAGTTAAGACATATCCACCTGGTATGGATGAGAGATTGGCTAAAGCTGATTTCCGAGTTGAATGTGAAGAAGACGACTATTTGGATGCAATGTATGACGATCCCGAAGATCACTTGGAGGAAGTTTCTGATTAGAATTCTAGAGATGACTCCGAAGAAGAATTCGAAGGGAGCTCTACAAAAGATGATGATCGTGAAGAAAATAGTAATTCTGATGAATCTGATGATTAGTCTTTCTTGCAATATTCCTGAATATTTCAACATCTTTTAGTCTTCATAGTAGATATCTCCTTGATCATTTGAGCAACTTTGCTTTGAATTAGGATTTTTTTTGAGCAAAAACCCCTTTATTATGCATTCAATTCTTTTATCTTGCACCTTCAATTGAACTTAATGAAACGAACCAATGTTCATGCACCATAATCAATTATAATTCTTTGATAGACTTTGTTTAGTGATCCCCGTCTGTAGAAAGTGCTAGACTGGGCAAACATTGCATGAGTTGGGAAAAACATATAATACGCATAAATGATCAATCCCAAACTATGGTGTTGACCTCTGACCGTGTCCAGCCTTGGTCATCGTCAGTCCCGGTACGCTACTTTCCTCCGTGTCACCAGTATCGATTTTGCTTAGAATTTAGGGTTTCAGTGAAACTCGCAACTGATTTGACCATTCGTAGAAGATAAGTATCCACCATGTCTCGTATATCTTCAAGACTTAGGGTTTATCATTTACGCAAATAATTTCTTCCATTATCGAATTTCATCGTATAGAATAAATTTTAACCATCATCATACATTGTAACAATCACCCAAGAGTTGTATCTCTGTTTCTCAATGTAATCAGCAAATCAAACAGATAGAAATCCGCGAGCCTGATTAATATGAGAAACAACTTGAACGGTACCAAAGACCAATGTTCAAGTGTCAATCAATTTATATCAACAACCAAAGGTTGGACAATCTAATTGATTGAACTACTCACAACCTGTGATATTTCAATTATATAGAAAATATAATGCAGAAAAGAAATAACATAGATACAAGAATTTTGTTAACGATGAAACCGTAAATGCAGAAAAACCGCGGGACCTAGTCCAGATTTGAACACCACACTGCATTAAGTCACTATAGACTCTAGCCTACTACAAGTTAACTTCGGACTAGAATGTAGTTGATCCCTAACCAATCTTACACTGATTAAGGTACAGTCATGTTCCTTACATCTCTGAATCCCAGTAGGACTCTACGCACTTGATTCCCTTAGCTGATCTCACCCACAACTAAGAGTTGCTACGACCCAAAGTCGAAAACTTGATAAACAAATCTTTCTCACACAGAAAAGTCTATTGAATAGATAAATCTGTCTAGTAATATCAATCACCTCACAATGATCTTAACCGTATGGAAGCAGAACAAGATATTGTGGAATTACAAACGATGAGACGAAGATGTTTGTGACTACTTTTTATCTTACCTATCGGAGACTGAATCTCGAGCAAATCTTAAAGAAGATAATACTCAATACGATAGAACAAAGTAAGATCAGAACACGCAACTACAGAGAAAATAGTTGGGTCTGGCTTCAGAATCCCAATGAAGTCTTTAAGTTGTTAACCTATAATGGTTTTATAAAAACCTAGGTTGACGGAGAATAGAATCTAGTCGCAACTAGTATCACACAGGAGGTGTGGGGATTAGATTTCCCAATTGCTAGAGTTCTCCCTTAAATAGTCTTCAAATAAGGGTTTGCAATCAATGTTACCTTGGTAACAAAGCATTCAATATTCACCGTTAGATGAAAACCTGATTAGATACAAGCTAATATCTTTCAACCATTAGATTGAACTTAACTTGTTACACACAAATGAAATGTGACTTCATTTAGATATGGGTAACCGTACCTAAACGTGTACACTTTATTGGCTCAACAATAGTTAACCGAAGTTAGCCATATGAACACTTTCATATCAATCTTGTTCATCTTAATCACAACTAGTTCAAATGATTCAGATGAAACTAGTTCTAGAGTTGTTCAATTGTTTATATTCTCATAGAAGTATACAAGACACAATTGAAGCAAAATCGATTTTGATTCACTCGAATCAATTCATGAACATTATAGCCACGGTTTGAAAAGATTTCATACCTTATTAAATAAATGTATTCGTTCATGAACAACCGATTTTAGAACATAACCCACTCAAGTATGCAAACGGGTATGCAAACTTAGAGTTCCGGACTTTGTCTGTCCGCCAGTATGCGAATGGGTACGCATACTGTCGTTCACGACCAAACTCAGTTGAATTCCCGGACTTGAACTGTTACGCCGGTATGCATACTAAGTTCCCAGACTTCAACTGATAAACCAGTACGCATATGGGTATGCATACTCAGTTCTCGGACTTGGAATATATCTACAACAGTTAGCATACAAGTAAGCATACTGTGTTATATCCAATTAATGGTTAATTGTCATAAACTCCATTTTAATCATTGAAACATTCATAGAAGATGGGAATAGCTGTCTCACACAAACTATTAGCTTCAAAGCAATTTTCAAGTGATCAAACGATCAAAACGAAACATTCCGAGTCTAGATCAAATGACTGTCTCATACAAATCATGTAAGATGTTACCAGGCGATTTTCACATGATCATATTTTGACTTTCATCAAGAATAAAAGATGAACTTAGTTAAAACGAAAGCTTACCAACACATATTTCGGGAAATATGTAAGCGAGTTAAACTTAGCTCGAAATATCAAATGTGTATAATTGAAGTCTATATAGCTATACGACTTTTGTCTCAAATAAGAGATAAAGTATATAGACTTTTGAGTGATAGATGAGTTCAAGTCTCCACATACCTTTTGTTGATGAAGTTCCACAATCTCCCCTTAGTAGTTCTTCGTCTTCGATCGATGAACGCCTGAAGTCTAAAGCTCAACTATACATTCTATCCTAATCCGAGACATAGCTATAAGTAGACTAGAAATCAAGACTTATAGTGAAAAGACGAGGGTAACCAAATACACCACAATCTTTAAAATATCCACATATAAGTCCTCTAACCGAAAGTGATTGTCTATGGACAAAGTAGAGACAATACGACAAATTAGTATTCACACTTTGTGTGATCGTCTATGGATACGAGATCGAGATAATACAACAATCAAAGTAAAAGACACAGCAATACAACAATCGGAGTTAACGTTTGTGTATTTTACTTTTAATTATAATAAACAATTATAATTGCGAAAATATAAAAGTAAAAGACATAGAAAGATTTTGTTAACGAGGAAACCGCAAATGCATAAAAACCCCGGGACCAAGTCCAGAATTGAATACTCTCATAATTAATCCTCTATACAAAATCTAAACCAACTTCGTATAGTTAAGACCAAGAAACTAAACCTAGTTCACTTAGTTTCTTCAGTATCCATGCGCTTCCGACATTCAATAAGTGCACGCACTGGAACAATTCCTTTGGATCGTATTCCAAACAGTAAATGAACAATAAATCTGTTTTGAAACAACTCTATTGATTCTTTCCAGTAAAGATATCTCAAGTCATATGCAAAGGCTCTTCCGTTTAAACTAATAAACTCCTTTGCCTGGTTAGATCAATCTATCCAATAACTATCGAAGTAGCAGAGTTAAGATTTGCAATCAATCAATATAGAATCCAGCAAGAAACTATAAAGCGATGCCGATCTCACGCAACTAATCAATCGAATAAATCCGATTCTAGTTGGATCCCATCCGATTAAGGTTTGTGCTACAAAAAGATATGAGAAACCAATCAGAAATCTTATTCGTCTTCAAATCTTCTTTAATCTTCAATTAAACCTACACAACACCACTTGAATCTCTTGTGATCAATCACGCACAAAACGGAGTCTATTAACAATGGATTATCACAAGATGTCTTTAGATCTACAAACAGTTTTAAAGATCTCGTCGACACTTCGATCCAGTTTGAGTGAATCTTATATCAGAAAAGAAGATTCTCAAGAATAAACAAACTAGGTGCAATCAAAATTCAACAACCGCTAGTCAATCAAATCTATCAAAAACTAATAAACTGCAATTATCTAGTTTCCCACCAACGATACTCGTAGAGCTTCTTGATCCCACAGAAGTCTTTAAACGAGCGGTCGTAAGAGATTTCGCCTAATTAGGGTACTTTCCTCTCCGGATAGACGGCTCCACCAGAAACAACAAAACTATGAAGTTTGCCTGACTCTTAGGAATGCAAACTTAGGTATTTATAGACCAAGGATGTTTGGACACCAAAGAATTTCCAAAACCGAATATTCTCAAGATATGCAATAAATGCCCAAAATCGGTTTTCATAATTCCTGGAAATGCTTTGTCCAATATTTCCGAAATCTCTCAATAGAAAATCTCCAATTAGTAAATGCACATTACTAATTTTTATTCTCTAGAGATATGCATTTAATTGCTGGTAATTAAAGCATATAAAACTAACAACCTTAATTAAAAGATTCTTAATTTATTTCGGACCGGGATCTCCTTGAGTAATTAAGAAATATATTTGAACAATAAAAGATAAGAGTTATTGTCCGTGTTCAAAGTATGTTGACATCTTTTGTAAATCCTCTTTCATATTTAAAATCTTGGAATTCATTATACCACACTTCCAAACAAGTATAGAATTTGTTCATCTGTATTCCAAGAAAACTATGTGATTGATCAAGTATTATATTACAATCATGAGTTCAATCGGTTCTACCAATCACAAGGATCGGTTCTACCTCAATATGGATTACTTGTGATCGAACACACAAGTTACCAGGATCGGTTACGTCAATTACCAGGATCGGTTACCATATTCTTATGGTATTGCTTGTGATCGGTTATACAAGTCACTAGGATCGCTTACACCAATTACCAGGATCGGTTACACCAATTAATAGGACCGGTTACACCAATTACAAGGATCGACTACACAATTCTTTTGTGATCGGTCACACCATTACTAGGATCGGTCACACCAATTACAAATATCGATCATACCATCTCAGGTGATTACTTAGGATCGATTACACTTATTAATAAAAACCAGTCATACCGAATCATAAGTCAGGCACTGTGATTAGTTATACCAAGATACATAACAAGTTATGATCGGTTCAACTAACTCACATATTGGTAATCCAAAGATATGCAATGAATAACAATACCAATAAGCCTAGCGATTTCCCTTTCGATTCATAAAACAAGTTCATGAATGTACTTCCTTTAAACAAATGTAAACATTGTTTCCTAGGATGAAATCTTCACCTTTATCCATACACATAATCACAATAGCATTCATACGATTATGTCGATGTCATATATACGAAGTTCAAAAGATAAGCGTTATACTTCGTATTCTAATTCCTTAACACTATGATCATGTGATCATGTCCCACTACTAGAGTATAATAATCATTCACATCTTCGCATTTATGTTTTCAATATAGCACGACTTGAAAGATATGTTAGGAATGAAACAGTTCAAGTCAATATTATTAACCTCAAGAGGAAGGATAATGTCGTCGTTGTAGCTTGTTACTTCTTCACATCCTTCAGGTCTTCGAGTAATACTTGGATGTCTCATAATCCTAGACTTTCTAGTTTAACCTATACGAAGTTGTCTCTAGTACATAATCAAGCGACTCTTAGATGAGTTTTTATTCACTAAAATATGACAACCAAACTTGACATACCAACGCTTGGAGGGTTCAACCGAGCTATGCTCTAACAATCTCCCCCTTTGTCAATTTTGGTGACAACTCTTAATACATATGGATAAACAAATTACAAGAATTCATTAAACATACGCTTGATTTCAATTTTCAACAACACAATAACCTGCATATATTCAATTAATAAATGCCGCTGTTGATATTTGAATAACAAAGCTAATACTCCCCCTAAAGGTAAGATAGGTAGATTTTCAATCTGAACATCTTTGTTATTCCCCTTTTGTAGTCAAGATAACTACACAGCAATATGATATGTTGCTCCCCCTTAGTCAATGCTTTACTCTTTCGTTAGATATAACGTTTAAGCACAATTGTTCTTTCCTTAGTGATTACAAATCACTTGTTTACTCCATATATTTCTCCCCCTTTTTGTCACAAAATGACAAAGGTTCGAGCACATAAAGGTCAAACCGAAAGGATCTTACAAATCTAAAAGACTTGTACAACCTATAAGAGTTAAGCACGAAGGTTTCACATACCACTTTAGATAACCAATATAAAAACCGAAACTACAAGTAATTTGGTTTTAATATGTTATCAAGGAAACAATTTCCCGAATCAATTTTCCTTAATAGTTTAAAAAATTGACTAAGAAACTTAGTTCTCTTGCTAAACTGATTGTAAACATACAATTGCTTATTTCGATAAGACCAAAATAAAGATCAGAATTAACTTTATTTTCTCATCAGGTTCTAATTATTCAGACAATAACTTAGACCTTTTACTTTAGACAAGACAAGTACTAGGTTAGTTAACTAGTATTTCTTGTCAAGGCATTCGATTAAACTTGAATAACCGAATCCTTTGATTTGATAAGTCTAACTAAGATCAGAATTAATTTAGTTTCTCTTATCCGGAATCGAATTGGACTAAACAAATGATCCCGTATTTCGTTAAGCCATAAACAATACATACAAACCAAATAAATTGACTTGCACA
>JAJJMB010009193.1:117351-211050 GCA_023531105.1 Papaver atlanticum | reverse complement strand
ATTCCAAGAAAACTATGTGATTGATCAAGTATTATATTACAATCATGGGTTCAATCGGTTCTACCAATCACAAGGATCGGTTCTACCTCAATATGGATTACTTGTGATCGAACACACAAGTTACCAGGATCGGTTACGTCAATTACCAGGATCGGTTACCATATTCTTATGGTATTGCTTGTGATCGGTTATACAAGTCACTAGGATCGGTTACACCAATTAATAGGACCGGTTACACCAATTACAAGGATCGACTACACAATTCTTTTGTGATCGGTCACACCATTACTAGGATCGGTCACACCAATTACAAATATCGATCATACCATCTCAGGTGATTACTTAGGATCGATTACACTAATTAATAAAAACCAGTCATACCGAATCATAAGTCAGGCACTGTGATTAGTTATACCAAGATACATAACAAGTTATGATCGGTTCTACTAACTCACATATTGGTAATCCAAAGATATGCAATGAATAACAATACCAATAAGCCTAGCGATTTCCCTTTCGATTCATAAAACAAGTTCATGAATGTACTTCCTTTAAACAAATGTAAACATTGTTTCCTAGGATGAAATCTTCACCTTTATCCATACACATAATCACAATAGCATTCATACGATTATGTCGATGTCACATATACGAAGTTCAAAAGATAAGCGTTATACTTCGTATTCTAATTCCTTAACATTATGATCATGTGATCGTGTCTCACTACTAGAGTATAATAATCATTCACAACTTCGCAGTTATGTTTTCAATATAGCACGACTTGAAAGATATGTTAGGATTGAAACAGTTCAAGTCAATATTACTAACCTCAAGAGGAAGGATGATGTCGTCGTTGTAGCTTGTTACTTCTTCACATCCTTCAGGTTTTCGAGTAATACTTGTATGTCTCATAATCCAAGATTTTCTAGTCTAACCTATACGATGTTGTCTCTAGTACATAATCAAGCGACTCTTAGATGAGTTTTGGTTCACTAAAATATGACAACCAAACTTGACATACCAACGCTTGATGGGTTCAACCGAGCTATGCTCTAACATATAGTTTTGACAACTAAACTTGACAAACAAGCTTGAGATAGCAGCGCTTGCGAGTTCAACCGAGCAGTGCTCTAACAATACCCCCTTTATCAATTTTAGTGGCAAAACTATCACCACCGCCGTCACCTGCACCACCACTTTCTTTGTCCCTCTTTCACTTACCACTGCAATCATATAGCCGAAGCTAAATGCATTCATCAATGATTTTATAAAGATACAAGATAACTCCTACAATATTCCACAGCCGCACTCCCCACAAAGATTTGGCAATTATGCATAAGTTCAATTAAGAACTCTCCCCCATTAAATGTCATTCCCGAAAGAACAACAAGAGCGACCTTACTTTTACAAGAAAAGAAAGATTTATTTGGATATTAACAAATCACATGAGACATGAATTTGTATCCAGAAAACTCAATTAAATTAACCACAAGAGAAGCCATGATTAATTTAATCGGAAATGCTCAACATAAGAAAACTTACGGAGCCGTATAGTATATTCACATAGAAGTGGATCAATATTTGCATAATGACATAATAGACTTAACTTTGTACATATATGGGACAATCATAGTTCACGGCCGTAAACACACATATCCCATAACATAATTTGCAATATATGAAACCAATAAAGGTTAATACTGCAAAAATCATCTTCCAAAAGCTACAAATGAGCTTAGAAGAGAAGTACTCCAAGAATCCAAGTGCCCAAGTCCAACAGAAGTGGAAAAAGTGCAACGAAACGGAGCAAAACACTCAAAAACAAGAGTCGGGACAAAGACCAATCTTAACTCATCCATAGAAATCCTTATCACCATTTTGAATAAAATCCAAAAAGGAAGATAATGCAAAAAGAATGAGGTAATTCCGAGTTCAGACGAAGAAGTTACGGCCAAAACAAGTTTACCGAATATCGACGTCTACATGCCAGTTTGCATACCGGTTTGCAAATGAAATTTCGTGACCTGGAGCAGTTTGCAAACGGGTTTGCGAACTAAAATCCCTGAATTTTGATTTTAAATGATGGTATGCATACCTGGTATGTGTACCATGAAGTCCAAACATTTCGAACTACTAAGGGGAGCTTATGGAACTTCATCAACAAAAGGTATGTGGAGACTTGAACTCATCTATCACTCAAAAGTCTATCTACTTTATGATCAACAACTCTTGAATGGTTTTATATCAAAAGAGAAAACCTTAGAATAGACAAGTGGTGAAAAACCTAGATTACAAGTTGTATAATCAATCACGAAGATTAAATCCAACTCGGCTTTGTGATCCCCAATACAAAGACTTTTATCTCACTCTTGTTCATGAAGAACAAAAGACATGGAAAACAACCTTATGAAGCTTACACCAATTTTCCAAAGGGGATGAAAACGTGTAGCACTCACGAACAAATTATTTATAGTGAAAGGTAACTTGAAAGCTACGCAAAGCTATTTTCCTTTTTCAAGACTCTCCTAATTTTTGGAGTCTTTCCTAAGTTACAACTCTTGCCAAAATAATTAAATAAATAAATAATTAGCAAATATTGTATTTATGTGAATAAATCACATTTTAATTTAGGAAGGAATCACAAACACTTTAATATGGAAATCAAATATGTTTGGAGTAATAGCTATCTTGCCTAGATAAGGAAACACCAAAAATATGACCAAAAATGGCTTCTAGTCACGTAATTGGGCTCAAGTCCGTGAACCGTTACAAACAGTTCGCCGATAGTTTCCTACTAACGAACTGTAACAATTACAGCAACACTTATAATTGTTACTTTAATAAATCACTCATAACTTCATCGTTATAACTCGGAATTGAGTGATTCTTGTCTCGTTGAATTCGTAAGCTCATTCACTATAACATGAGAACCTTTCCAGGGATAAAGGTTGTTGTTACAAAAGTCGTGGATCAAATAACCTCGAGTATATATACATAAGCGTACATTTACCATCATAGGAATTGTTCCATAGAGTGAGCATTTTTTTCGATAGATTAGAAAGGTAGAATTGAACAGGAATCCAAATGAAATCAATTAACACATACCTTTGTTGATGAAGTCCTTGTTTATGTCTTCTTGTAGTCTTCAAACTTTATCCGTAAAGGATAGCTTCGATTCTACTTCTTAGACTTAATCTAGTCCGAAACTATCTTTAGTATACTAAATCAAGAATGCATTTTGGCAACTAAAATTGAAAACTCACTTGACATACCAACGTTAGTGAGTTAAACCAAGCAATACTCTAACAATCTCCCCCTTTGTCAATTTTAGTGACAAAACCATTTTACACATGGATTGTACTTGTTAAAAGCATTACAGCTCCAAAATCCGACATGCTTGATTTCCTTGGTTCTTCAACTATTCGTGTGTTCATCCTGTACTTGTTAAAGATCCATCATAGTATTATTACACAACATCAAAGTTCAATTGTATCATAACTTTGACAATAATACTACGGTGATATGTATCACTCCCCCTTAGTCAATACTTTATCTCACAATGAAAACCACTCCCCCTTACATAATGATCTGTAAACCATATGTATATGTAGTGTGAACTACAAAATAATTCTCCCCCTTTTTGTCAATATAAATTGGCAAAGGTACGAAAATTGTGGGATCATAATGAAGTTCCCAAAGAGATTATTCATGACTAAAAGAGAACATATCAAATTTACTTTAGATGATATCACAGAGTTGAAACTTAGTGACTTCATCAAGGAGTTTATTAAGATACAAGTTAACCACTACATGTTCCACAACCACTTCTCCCCTCAAAGATATAGCAATTAAGCACAAGTTCATTTAAGAACTCTCCCCCATAAGATGTCATTCCCGAAAGAACAACAAGAGTGACCTTTCTCCAGGGAGAAGGATTTATACATTGGATTTTAGAAATACCACAAGGAGATATGAGCTAAGGACCAATCATTGAAAGTCTCCCATGAGATCGTGTTACTAAAAAAAATAAAACTATCTCATGGTAACAATACACAATATGTAATCATGAAGATCAAGTATTGTGATCAACTTTTCTAAGATACAAACTTGTAAAAACAAGAATTGATATGCTTAGAAGGAAGAATAACCTTTTCCACAAGGATTTACACCAAGAATGGTTACACGAGGACTGGGCAATAAGGAAATAGATGCTCCAAGTATTAGCAAAGAGGTAAAATTTGTCAAGGCTAGTGATTCTTCTCAACAAAAGGTTTCCATTGATGGCAAAAGTGAAATACCTTCACCGGTAGTTAAGGTTCAAAAGAGCAAAGTATATCAACCTCCAAAGTCAGCACACACGGATCGAGGTAAGAACATTCCTTATGGTTGCCACTATTACGGAAATAAAGGTCACCTGGAAAGGAGATGTCGTTTCCGTATAAGGAATGAGAAACTTCATGATGTTCTTGTTTGGGCATCACAATAAGTTGTGAAACCAAGATCATATGTTAAGACTTATCCCCTTAACATTACAGATTATAACTGTCCAACCTTTAGGCACTGTGATAAACCTAGATTTGCCTATAAACGTCATACGAATCCTTTTCACAATTGTAATGGTTATCAAAAGGATAACTTCGTAAAGGTGACAAGATACGATGCTCCCAGTTGGAGAAAGACTAACTTGCAAAAGAATAGTCAATCCGATTCTCTTCCGAGAATTCTAGAAGAGAGTAATGGGAAGAAGGTTTCGATTATTCCTAAATGCACTCAGAAGTGCATACCAAAGAAAGTCAATGATGTTTTGAGTGTGAAAAGGAATGATCTCCCAGAAAATTCCATGACTATGGAGAAGGCAGTATCCATGATGTTGGAACTTAAAAATTTCTTTGGAAATATGGATTTGGATGTGAAAGTTTCTAAAAGCGATCTCTTTCATGATAATCCAAAAGTCACTTGTGGTGAGCAAGACATTATTCACCACAACACAACTTGATTGTGTTGTAAGTGCATCCTTACCAAGGAATGCCATGCTATGTATACGGTGAGGGAAGCACGAGAATTGGGGTACACAGATTATGTTCGGTAAGGCTGTAGAATTCGATTGGATTCTTCTAAAAAGGTATTCTATAAACTTGAGCAATATTTGTGTTTTTATTTGCTTATAGTACTTATAATGATCCATGTACCTTGCTTATCGTTCATTTCTACCTAACTTGATATGCGTTTAAGGTTCTTAAATGTTTAGGTTTGAAAATAGTAGTTCGGGATGTTTGGACTTCATGGTACACATACCAAGTATGCATACCATCATTTAAAATCAAAATCCAGGGATTTTAGTACGCATACCCATTTGCATACTGCTCCAGGTCACAAAAATTCGTTTGCAAACCCGTATGCTTACTGGCCTGTAGACGTCGATATTCGGTAAACTTGTTTTGGTCGTATCTTCTTCGTCCGAACTCGGAATGACCTCATTCTTTTTGCATTCTCTTCATATTTGAATTATTTTCGAAATGAATATGAGAATTCTTGAATTTGGATGAGTTAATATTGGTATTTGTCCTGTCTCTTGTTGTTGAGTATTCTGCTCCATTTCGTTGTACTTGTTCCACTTCTATTGGACTTGGGCACTTGGATTCTTGGAGTACTACTCTTCTAAGCTCATTTGTAGCTTTTACAAGAATGTTTTTGGTGAATCACAAAGAAGGAAGTTCAAGAATGGGCAGTAGTACGCTTTGCTATGGGATTCTTGAATGTTCACAATCATCTTTTGTGAACTATGGTGCATGGCCATTAATGACTTTGTATGTTCTACTTTGTTGAGAAAATCTTTTTATACGCATTTGGTAGCTATTCTTGATGTAAATCCGTGCGAAAAAGATTGATTCTACCCTCTAAGGAGAAATCATCTTATATGTGCATTACGAGTTTGTCTTGATATCTAGGAAACTTCTTATGAGAAATTTTATTCTTGTGTTTTTTAAGAAGGATAACTAGGGTTTGGAATAGCCATTATTGTGAGTACACATAGCTATGTCCAACGCTTTCATTTTCAATGTATTTAGATTTATATATTTAAATTCTAAGCTATTTGGAAGATGATTTTTGCCGTATTAATCTTTATGGTTTCATATATTGCAAATTTTTATGGGATATGTTGTTTACGTCCATGAACCTTGACTGTCCCATACTTGTTCAAAAGTTATCTCTATTATGTCGGTATGAAAGTATTGATAAAAGATAGAATGAACTCCTTGATGAATGCATTTAGCTTCGGCTATATGATTGCATCTAAATAAGTTGGTATGTTATTTTCTTTTGGTCATGAAGTATCTCTATGAAAATTTCATGAGGATCCCACTAGTTTTCGCACCTTTGCCAATTTATATTGACAAAAAGGGGGAGAATTAATGTGTAGTTTCATACTACAAATACATATGGTTTACGGATCATTATGTAAGGGGGAGTGGTTTCATGTCGAGATGAAGTATTTACTTAGGGGGAGTGATACATATCACCATAGTATTTTTGTCAAAGTTGTAATACAATTGACCTTTGATACTGTGTAATGATACTATGACACTGTATAATAATGATTGAGAGCATTTGTTTTCTCATTGTTATCGCTATGATCTTCAACAACTATGATGCTGAGTTTAATACGTTTAGAATCATTGAATACTTGGATGTGACGAAGATTTCGAGTCGTGTTGAAGATGCCAAGGAGATCAAGCATTTGGATGAGAAGCTACAAAGTTTTATTTATTTTGTAATCCATATGTATTGATAGTTTTTTCACTAAAATTGACAAAGGGGGAGATTGTTAGAGCACTGATCGGTCGAACTCGCATGCGTTGCTATCTCAAGCATGTTTGTCAATGTTAGTGATCAAAACTATAAGTCTTGATTTCTAGTCTACTTATAGATGTCTCGGACTAGGACATAGATTGTGTAGTTGAGCCTTAGACTTCACGGCGTTCATCATTTGAAGACGAAGAACTACTAAGGAGAGCTTGTGGAACTTCATCAACAAAAGGTATGTGGAGACTGAAACTCATCTATCACTTGGAAAGTCTATTTCTACTCTATCTCCTATATTGAGACATAAGTCGTGTTATGATATAGTTTTCTATTATACACATTTGAGATTTCGAGCTGAGTTTAACTCGTTTACATATTTCTCGGAATATGTGTTGGCAAGCTTTCGCTTCGACCAAGTTCATCTTATATTCTTGACGCAAGTCAAAAGATGATCTTGTGAAAATTGCCGAGTAACATCTTACATGGTTTGTGTGATACAATCATTTGGTGTAGACTTGGAATGTTTCGTTATGATTATTTTAATAACTTGAAAATTGCTTTGATGCTAATAGTGTATGAAAAAGTCTATTGTCATCCTATAAGAAAGTTTCAATGATTGAAATAAGAGTTTAGAACACTTAACAGTTATTGGATATGACATGTTGTGTACTCTTGCACATATGTAATCCATGTCCGGGAACCATAGTATGCGTACCCATATGCGTACCTGTTGACTTGAGAAATCCAGGAACCTAAGTATGCGTACCCGTTCGCGTACTGGCGTAAGGTTCATATCCGAATATTTCTATTGGGATTGGAAGTACGCATACCCATTTGCGTACTGGTGAAACCCAATCTTGGTCCGGGTATTTCAAGTATGCGTACCCGTTTGCATACTTGAAGGTTAAGTTCTAAAATCGGTTGTGTACATGAACTTAAACATTTATAAAATAAGGAATGCAATCTTTGAAAACCGTGGCTATAATGTTCATGAATTGATTCGAGTGAATCAATCCAATTTTTCTTCGATTGTGTTCTTGTATACTTCTATGAGAATATAACAATTGAACAACTCTTTAACTAGTTTCATTTGAGTCATTTGAACTAGTTATGGTTAAGATGAACAAGGTTGATATTAGAGTGTTTCATATGGCTAACCACGGTTAACTATTGTTGAGCTAACATGGTGTACACGTTTAGGTACAGTTACATAAACCTAAATGAGGGTACATTTCATTTGTGTGTAACAAGCTAAGTTCGATCTAACGGTTGAAAGATATTAGCTTGGTTGAATCAGGTTTTTTATCTAACGGTGAATATTGAATGCTTTGTTACCAAGGTAACTTAGATTGGAAACCCTGATTTGAAAACTATATAAAGGAGAACTCTAGCAACTGGGAAACCTAATCCCCACACTTATGTGTGTTACTAGTTGCATAGCTAGAGTCGATTCTCTGTTAACCTTAGGTTTCTCACGAGACCCCATAGGTTAACGACTTAAAGACTTCATTGGGATTGTGAAGCTAGACCCAACTATTTTCTATGTAGTTGCGTGATATTATCTTGTTGTTTCTATCGTGTTAAGTACAATTATAAGAATTGGCTCGAGATTAATATCTCCGATAGGCAAGATAGAAAAGTAATCACAAACACCTTCGTTTCATCGTTTCTGATTCCACAATATCTTGTTTCATTAATCGATTAAGATTATTGTGAGGTGATTGATAATACTAGGCTGTTCTTCAGGAATATAAGACCGGTTTATCAATTGGTTCATGTTCACCTTGATTTATCAAAAGATGGAATAAAACTCATAGGTATTTATGTGGGAGACAGATTTATCTATTCCAATAAACTTTTCTGTGTGAGACAGATTTGTTTATCAAGTCTTCAACTTTGGGTCGTAGAAACTCTTGGTTGTGGGTGAGATCAACTAAGGGAATCAAGTGCGTAGTATCCTGCTGGGATCAGAGACGTAAGGAACGCAACTGTACCTTGAATCAGTGTGAGATTGATTAGGGTTTAACTACAGTCCAGTCCGAAGTTCATTGGTAGTAGGCTAGTGTCTGTAGCGGCTTAATACAATGTGGTGTTCAAAGTTTGACTAGGTCCCGGGGGTTTTCTGCATTTACGGTTTTCCTCGTTAACAAAATTCTGGTGTCTGTGTTATTTTTTTTCCCCATTATATTTTGTTATATAATTGAAATATCACAGGTTGTGCGTTGTATCGATCAATTAGGAAATCCAACCTTTGGTTGTTGATTGAAATTGATTGATCCTTGAATATTGGTTTTTGGTACCGTTCAAGTTACTTCTCTTATATTCAATCAGGCTCGCAAATTCCTATTTGTTGATTGCATATTGAATTGAGAGATAGAGATATAAACTCTTGTACATACTTTTCTCTAGATTGAGTCTGACTGTCTAGTTGATTCTCTAGAAAGTATATTGGAGTAAGTCCTCTCATATTGCCAAACAAATTGTTGGGTGTGGTTGTTATACCCCCTCATTTTCATTATCCCTTGTCGAACTCTTGTCTGGGAGATCCTTCTTAATAGTACTCGTTGCTTTATTGATCTTCTTTGGTACCCATTTCTGAATAGATTTTGGAGCAACGTATTTCTTTTTCTCCCCAATATAATTATGAAATTTCTTGGAGGGAATACTAGAAGAACTAATATTATGAGACTTAGCTTTTCTCCAGTTTGGAACATTAGATCTGGTTTTATCTCGTTTTAGATATCTGTAATTCCTTTGCAAGTGACCTGGTTTTCCACAATAAAAGCAATATTTAGTATAATGGAAAAAGTTATGTTTAGTGTTACCTGAATGTGTATGTGCTTGATTTGGAGCTTGACAGAATTTCCTTTTTTCGTCATTGGCAGTTGGCAGAGATACTTCACTTTTGTCAACCGTGGAAGGTTTTGGTTGAGAAGAATTTTTAGCTCTGACAAATTTTACCTCTTTGCAAATACTAGGAGCGTCTATTCCTTCATAGCCCAATCCTCGTGTATCACGATGAATTCTACATGCTCCCAATATTGAGGTTAATTTATCTGAGCTGCTATTTCTAGACAAACTCTCTTTTAAGCTCGAGTTTTCTTCTTCCAACCTTGGTACCTTTTCAAGCGCAATAACTAGATCATTCTTGGATGATTCACATTGAACCTTGAGATCTTGTCGTTCCGAATCAAATAACAAGTTCATCTCAATGTTCTCCAAGTTATCTAGTTTTTTTGAAGAATAATTTCCCGATCACGACTTCCGGCAATTTCATCTTTAAGCGTTCGTATTTCGTTGAGATAATCTCTTGCACCAATAAAATCAAGTTGGTCTTGCAAGTCTTTATTCCGACTACGAAGTCTGTCATATTTTACTTTCTCACTGAATATGGTGCTTTCAGCATCCGAAAGTTTCTGATGACATTGCTTAAGAAGTTTATTAGCAACTGGATCTACATGGAACACTTCTTCGTCAGAATCAGAATCAGTATCCGAAAGAATTTTTCCAGAAGATAATGCAACCTCGCCTGCGTACTCTTGGTGATCATAATATTCAGGTCCATCATCAAGAGTGGGAAAAGCTGCTGCATATGCCGATTGTCTACGGCTCCAGCTAGGACATACTGAAGAAAGGTGCCCGAAACCATGACAGTTAAAGCATTGTACATCATCATTAGGAGATGTTGCACTTTTATAAAAACTATTTTTCCTGTCTCTCAAGATTTTTCTAAATTGTCGTGGAGTAACATCCTTAGCATCTGGCGAACCAGATTTATCCTTAGGGGATTCAGAATTGTTTGCAGCTTTAAAAGAAATCACTTCTTTTCCAGACCGGTGTTCATTATCAAAGATCTTTAACTTTCCAACAAGAGTATTCCTGGAGAGTGTAGAAATATCGTTTGCTTCTTCAATGGAATATTTCTTAGACTCGTATCTTGATGGTAGAGACCTTAGAATTTTACACACAATAACTTTCTCCGGAATAGTTCTTCCTAACGAATATGAGGAGTTAACTATTTGAGAAAGTCTTTGGTTAAACTCATCAAAGGTTTTATCATCAG
Source organism: Papaver atlanticum (assembly GCA_023531105.1). Classification (NCBI taxonomy): domain Eukaryota; kingdom Viridiplantae; phylum Streptophyta; class Magnoliopsida; order Ranunculales; family Papaveraceae; genus Papaver; species Papaver atlanticum. The sequence continues at coordinate 200,183 of JAJJMB010009193.1, read as the reverse complement.
ACATGCGAAGGTTTTCCCAGTCAGAAGATAGATTTTGAAGCCTTGCTTCTTTCTCTGCGGCATTCCCTTCGAATACGGTTTCTAAGATATCCAAAGCATCTTTAGACTTATTACATGTAGTCACATGGTGCTGAAGATCTGGGGTAATGGCATGGATGATAACATTTTATCCTTCAGAATTTTGCTTTGCAGCAAGAATCTCAAGATCATTATAATCACCAATATCCTTTGCAACAGTTACACCGTCTACTGTAACTAATGGAGGATTATAGCCATTAACAATATGAACCCATGATTGAAAATCTCGCGCTTGTATAAAAGCACGCATAGCAATTTTCCACCATAAATAGTTCGTGCCATCGAAGACTGGCGGTACGTTTATAGAGATAGCCCATAATAATCAGATTGCTTCAAACACATACTTATAAGGTCTTAGCGTGTTTGCCTGGTCTGATACCATTTGAAAAAGTGGGGGTATAACAACCACACCCAATAATTCATTTGGCAATCTATATGGACTAACTCCAATATACTTTCAAGAGAATCAACTAGACAGTCAGACTCAATCTTAAGAAAAGTATATCAAAGAGTTATATCTCTATTTCTCAATTCAATCCGCAATCAAACAAATAGGAATTGCGAGCCCGATTGAATATAAGAAATAACTTGGACGGTACCAAAGACCAATATCCAAGATCAATCAAAATCCTATCCAATAAAAAAGGTCGGATTTATCAATAATGATTGATTAACGAACAACCTGTGATATTTCAATTATAAAGATAAACAATATAATGCGGAAAAGAAATAACACAGACACTAGAAATTTTGTTAACAAGGAAATCGCAAAGGCAGAAAAACCCCGGGACCTAATCCAGAATAAACACACACTGATTATAAGCTGTTACACCAAATTCCTACTACCTATTCGGACTAGATGTAATACCTGATTCAGCTGTATTTGTTAGAGCACTGCTCGGTCGAACTCGCATGCGTTGCTATCTCAAGTATGTTTGTCAATATTAGTGATCAAAACTATAAGTCTTGATTTCTAGCCTATTTATAGATGTCTCGGACTAGGACATAGATTGTGTAGTTGAGCATCAGACTTCACGGCGTTCATCATTTGAAGACGAAGAACTACTAAGGGGAGCTTGTGGAACGTCATCAACAAAAGGTATGTGGAGACTGAAACTCATCTATCACTTGGAAAGTCTATTTCTACTCTATCTCCTATATTGAGACATAAGTAGTATTACGATATAGCTTTCTATCATACACATTTGAGATTTCGAGCTGAGTTTATCTCGCTTACATATTTCTCGAAATATGTGTTGGCAAGCTTTCGCTTCGACCAAGTTCATTTTATATTCTTGACGAATGTCAGAATATGATCATGTGAAAATTTCCGAGTAACATCTTACATGGTTTGTGTGATACAATCATTTTGTGTAGACTTGGAATGTTTCGTTATGATTATTTTAATATCTTGAAAATTGCTTTGATGCTAATAGTGAGTGAAAACGTCTATTGTCATCCTCTAAGAAAGTTTCGATGATTGAAATAAAGATCTTAGAATCAAGCAACCATGTTTGGATATAAACATAGTGTTTTCTCACATTTGTGTGTAAGCCCAAAACCGGTAACCTGAAGTATGCGTACACGTACGCATACTGGCGGTTGTTGGATGTATTGGCAAGTATGCGTACCCATACGCATACTGGCGGAAGTCTCACGTCCGTGAATTTCTGCTGGAGTTTGGAAGTGTGAATTGGTATGCGCACCGGTATGCGTACTGGCGTAACCAAACTCGGTCCGGCTACTTAAGTATGCGTACCCGTTTGCACTTGAGTTGGTTACTTTCTAAAATCGGTTGTACATGAACTTAAACATTTATAAAATAAGGAATGCAATCTTTTGCAAAACATGGCTATAATGTTCATGAATTGATTTGAGTGAATCAAACCGATTTTGCTTCAATTGTGTTGTTGTCTACTTCTATGAGAATATAGCAATTGAACAGCTCTTTAACTAGTTTCATTTGAGTCATTTGAACTAGTTATGGTTAAGATGAATAAGGTTGATATAAGAGTGATCATATGGCTAACTTCGTTTAAATATTGTTGAGCCAACATGATGTACACGTTTGGGTATGGTTACATAAACCTAAATGAGGGTACATTTCGTTTGTGTGTAACAAGCTAAGTTCGATCTAACGGTTGAAAGATATTTGCTTGGTTGAATCAGGTTTTTCATCTAACGGTGAATATTGAATGCTTTGTTACAAAGGTAACTTGGATTGCAAACCCTGATTTGAAAACTATATAAAGGAGAACTCTAGCAACTGGGAAACCTAATCCCCACACCTCCTGTGTGTTACTAGTTGTATCAACTAGAGTCGATTCTCCTTTAACGTTAGGTTTCTACCGAGACCCTGTAGGTTAACGACTTCAAAGACTTCATTGGGATTGTGAAGCCAGACCCAACTATTTTCTTTGTAGTTGCGTGTTCTGATCTTGCCCGATTCTATCGTTTGAGTATTATCTTCTCTAAGATTTTCTCGAGATTTAATCTCTGATAGGCAAGATAAAAAGTAATCACAAACACCTTAGTCTCATCATTTGTGATTCCACAATATCTAGTTTCACCATCATACAATTTAGATTATTGTGAGGTGATTGATAATACTAGGCTGTTCTTCGGGAATATAAGTCTGGTTTATCAAATGGTTCCTGTTCACCTTGATTTATCAAAGACGGAACAAAAACTCATAGGTATTTCTGTGGGAGACAGATTTATCTATTCCAATAGACTTTTCTGTGTGAGATAGATTTGTTTATCAAGTCTTCGACTTTGGGTCGTAGCAACTCTTAGTTGTGGGTGAGATCAGCTAAGGGAATCAAGTGCGTAGTATCCTGCTGGGATCAGAGACGTAAGGAACGCAACTGTACCTTGAATCAGTGTGAGATTTATTAGCGTTCAACTACAGTCCAGTCCGAAGTTCATTGGTAGTAGGCTAGTGTCTGTAACGGCTTAATACAGTGTGGTGTTCAAAACTGGACTAGGTCCCGGGGTTTTTCTGCATTTGCGATTTTCCTAGTTAACAAAATTCTGGTGTCTGTGTTATTTCTTTTCCGCATTATATTTTGTTATATAATTGAAATATCACAGGTTGTTCGTTGAATCGATCAATCTGAAAATCCAACCTTTGGTTGTTGATTGAAATTAATTGATCCTTGAACATTGGTCTTTGGTACTGTTCAAGTTACTCCTCTTATATTCAATCGGGCTCGCAGATTTCTATTTGCTGATTGCAGATTGAATTAAGAGTTAGAGATATAAACTCTTTGATATACTTTCCTCTAGATTGAGTCTGACTGTCTAGTTGATTTTCTAGAAAGTATATTAGAGTAAGTCCTCTCAGATTGCCAAACGAATTGTTGGGTGTGGTTGTTAGACCCCCGCATTTTCAGTATTCAAGCATTTGTAGAACTCCTAGCAGAACACCGATTCTCTTTAGGAATTCTTCTCATATAACTTATAGCAGAACACAAATTCTTTTAGAAGTTATTCCCGAAAATCTTCTGGCAGAACAAAGTTCTCTTCGAAAGATACAACAACATGGTTGATGTTTTGCGTTCTTTTGTTTTCACAAAACACCGAATCGATTTCCCTTTAGATGTAAATCAAGTTTTTGGAAATCTTGTGTTTGTTTCGAATAACTACTAGATAAAAGTAGAGATACCGAAACAAACTTGTAGATTAGGGTTTTAACTTACAATCAGTATACGTGCACACAAGGAGTCCGTGAACCTGATTTTCGTAAGTGAACTTGGGCGATTCAAAAGATCAATTTCCAAGTTAATAAAACTCTAATAATTCTACAACAAGAATAAATCTAGAGATATCTTGTTTAAAACTTCTTAAGGAGTTTTACGAGATACCTTAATCGAAGTTTTCTTTCTAGCTTCCGATTTCGACTAACAAGTGTTGGTATACGATCGGAAACTGAAATCTATAAAAACTTAGGGTTTATGATCAACAACTCTTGAATGGTTTTATATCAGAAGAGAAAACCTTAGAATAGACAAGTGGTGAAAAACCTAGATTACAAGTTGTATAATAAATCACGAAGATTAAATCCAAATCGGCTTTGTGATCCCCAATACAAAGACTTTTATCTCACTCTTGTTCATGAAGAACAGAAGACATGGAAAACAACCTTATGAAGCTTACACCGATTTTCCAAAGGGGATGAAAAGGTGTATCACTCACGAACCCTTTATTTATAGTGAAAGGTAACTTGAAAGCTACGCAAAGCTATTTTCCTTTTTCAAGACTCTCCTAATTTTGGGAGTCTTTCCTAAGTTACAACTCTTGCCAAAATAATTAAATAATTAATTAGCAAATATTGTATTTATGTGAATAAATCACATTTTAATTTAGGAAGGAATCACAAACACTTTAATATAGAAATCAAATATGTTTGGAGTAATAGCTATCTTGCCTAGATAAGGAAACACCAAAAACATGACAAAAAATGGCTTCTAGTCACGTAATTGGGCTCAAGTCTGTGAACCGTTACAAACAGTTCGTGGATAGTTTCCTACTAACGAACTGTAACAATTACAGCAACACTTATAATTGTTACTTTAATTAAGTATGAAATACCATATGGTCTTAGAAATAATATATTAGAGAGAGTTTGGTAAAGTTGACTCAGTCAACTGTCCGTTTGGTCCTTTTTGGAAAAATAGATTATAGTTTGGTCCTAGAAATTATGGTTTGGTCCTAGGGTGACGTCATGGATGATGTAATTGTTATCTTATAGTGGCAGAAATACCCTTTTAGATTAGGACCATATATATAGTCAAAAGTAAGAGAGAAGAAATCATTTCTAAGATCTACTTTCTCTCTCTTCTCGGTCTCTCTTATTTTTTCCCTGCTACTGCAATTTTTTTAGGGTTTTTTTTTTCTTTATTGTTGCAATTGTTTAACATAGATTCGAAGATTATTTATAATGATGTCGTTGGTTAATTTACAGAGATTACAAAGATGAATTCGAAAATTGATTTGATTACAAAGATTTACAAAGATTGATTTTAAGATTTGATTTTAACTTTTTCTGCTGCTCTCAATAAAGATGAAGATTGAAACGAAGATGATGAAGACGATTTGATGTTTTTGCTGCTGTTGATGACGATGATGTTGCTGCTGCAGTTGAAATCGATGAAGATGAAGAAGAAGATGAAGATTTGTGTGTTTTTTCATCGTTTTGTTGCTGCTGCTGTTGAAGATGAATGACGACGATGAATTTGATGAAGTTCATTGATGCTGTTACTGTTGAAGATGACGAAGAATTTATTTCTGCTGTTGTTGAAGACGACGAAGATGATGAAGATAATGATGCTGCAGTTCATTCCAGAAATGAACTCTGGTTTATATAGATTTTTATCAGGAGTTCATTCCAGGAATGAACTCTGGTTTATATAGGTTTTTATCAGGAGTTCATTCCAGAAATGAACTCTGGTTTATATAGGTTTTTACCAGGAGTTCATTCCAGAAATGAACTCTGGTTTATATAGATCAGGAGTTCATTCCAAAAATGAAATCTGGTTTATATAGGTTTTTATCAGGAGTTCATTCCAGAAATGAACTCTGGTTTATATATGTTTTTATCAGGAGTTCATTCCAGAAATGAACTCTGGTTTATTTATGTTTTTATCAGGAGTTCATTTGACGAATGAACTCTGACTTTTTGTTCTTAATAACAATTTTTTTTGGTAGAATTTAATGAAATTTATAGAATATTTTTGTACAATTTTCATGAAACATAATGGACTCAAATCTATAAAATGCCTGATAGTTCATTAGGCAGAATGAAATGCTACAAAAAATAAGTTGGAATTAACAAAGAAGGGTACTTTGGTACATTTAATATTTTTAAATAATTATGGACCAAATGGAAAAGGTGATTTCTTAAAGGACCAAACTGACTTGGGACCACCTAAAAAGGGACCAAACGATATTTTTCCCAAAAACAAACACTTTAATATGGAAATCAAATATGTTCGGAGTAATAGCTATCTTGCCTAGATAAGGAAACACCAAAAACATGACCAAAAATGGCTTCTAGTCACGTAATTGGGCTCAAGTCCGTGAACCGTTACAAACAATTCGTGGATAGTTTCCTACTAACAAACTGTAACAATTACAGCAACACTTATAATTGTTACTTTAATAAATCACTCATAACTTCATTGTTATAACTCGGAATTGGGTGATTCTTGGCTCGTTGAATTCGTAAGCTCATTCACTATAACATGAGAACCTTTCCAGGGATAAAGGTTGTTGTCACAAAATTCGTGGCTCAAATAACCTCGAGTATATATACATAAGCGTACATTTACCGTCATAGGAATTGTTCCATACAGTGAGCATTTGTTTCGATAGATTAGAAAGGTAGAATTGAACAAGATCCAAATGAAATCAATTACCACATACCTTTGTTGATGAAGTCCTTGTTGATGTCTTCTTGTAGTCTTCAAACTTCATCCGTAAAGGATAGCTTCGATTTTACTTCTTAGACTTAATCTAGTCCAAAACTATCTTTAGTATACTAAATCAAGAATGAATTTTGGCAACTAAAATTGACAACTAACTTGACATACCAACGTTAGTGGGTTCAACCGAGCAATGCTTTAACATACTGGTTGGTTTAATAAAAGTCCAGGAACTTAGTATGCATACCCTATGCGTACTGGCCTAAGTTCAAATCCAAAAATTCATTTGAGTTTAGAGGTATGCATTCCCGTTCGCATACTGGTGAACCTAAACTAAGTCCGGACACTTAGGTATGCGTACCCATTTGTATACTTGAGTAGTTTATGTTCTAAAATCGGTTTGTTCATGAACTAATACATATATACCCATAAAACCTACTTTTCCAACTTACAAGTTCTCTGAAATGATAGCATCCAACGCGCTAAGAAGACATAAAGATTCTGCAAACTAGTAATAAATGAACACAATCTCATCCTTAAAAGTTGAGAGAGAAATAACCATCCCTTATCGGAAAAAAATTCGGGTTCGAGAGTGATTGAAAGTCTTGACTCTGCCTCACTAGGAAAGGTTTTATGAAATTGCTCTCAATAATAAACAACTTTTTTATGGGTCACACATGTGTCTAGGTAGGAATGAAGATAGAAATCCTGCAACACGTTGAATAGTAGGAAGGCAAAACCCTCCGAATTGTTTTGAAAACCCACATCTTTTATTGTTTTGAAAAACCCATTTTTATGACGATCTCTACGAAAGGAAATCAACAACTTAAAGAAGGTGGGAATATACTTACTTACCTCTGAAAAAACAGGGGTACAACAACCACACCCAATATTTCATTTGGAAATCTGAATAGACAAACTCCAATATACTTTCAAGAGAATCAACTAGATAGTCAGACTCAATCTATAGAAAAGTATATCAAGAGTTTTATATCTCTATCTCTTAATTCAATCCGCAATCAGCAAATAGATATTTGCGAGCTCGATTGAATATGAGAGAATTAACTTGAACGGTACCAAAGACCAATGATCAAGTGTAAATAACAAAATATAATGCGGAAAAGAAATAACACAGACACCAGAAATTTTGTTAATGAGGAAACCGCAAATGCAGAAAAACCCTGGGACCTAGTCCAGTTTTGAACACCACGTTGTATTAAGCCGTTACAGACACTAGCTTACTACCAATGAACTTCGGATTGGAATGTAGTTGAACCCTAATCAATCTCACACTGATTCAAGGTACAGTCGTGCTCCTTACGCCTATGATCACAGCAGGATACTACACACTTGATTCCCTTAGATGATCTCACCCACAACTAAGAGTTGCTATGACCCAAAGTCGAATACTTGATAAACAAATCTGTCTCACACATAAAATGCTATTGGAATAGATAAATCTGTCTCCCAACGAAATACCTACGAGTTTTTTTTCATCTTTTGATAAATCAAGGTGCACAGGAACCAATTGATAAACCAGACTTATATTCCCAAAGAACAACCTAGTATTATCAATCACCTCACAATAGTCTTAATCGTATGGTAGCGAAACAAGATATTGTGGAATCAAAAATGATGAGACGAAGATGTTTGTGACTACTTTTTATCTTGCCTATCGGAGAATAAATCTCGAGCAAATCTTAGAGAAGATAGTACTCAATACGAAAGAACAGGGCAAGATCAGAACATGCAACTACGGAGAAAATAGTTGGGTGTGGCTTCACAATCCCAATGAAGTCTTTAAGTCGTTAACCTACAGGGTTTCGTGAAAACCAAAGGTTAAAGGAGAATCGACTCTAGTCGCAACTAGTATCACACAGGAGGTGTGGGGATTAGGTTTACCAGTTGCAAGAGTTCTCCTTTATATAGTTTTAAAATCATGGTTTGCAATCTAAGTTACCTTGGTAACAAAGCATTCAATATTCACCGTTAGAAGAAAACCTGATTAAATACAAGCTAATATCTTTCAACCGTTAGATCAAACTTAGCTTCTTATAGACAAATACAATGTACCCTCATTTAGGTTTATGTAACCGTACCTAAACGTGTACACCATGTTGGCTCAACAGTAGTTAACCGAGGTTAGCTATATGAACACTCTCATATAAACCTTATTCATCTGAACCATAACTAGTTCAAATGACTCAAATGAAACTAGTTAAAGAGTTGTTCAATTGCTATATTCTCATAGAAGTATACAAGAACACAATTGAAGCAAAATCGGTTTGATTCACTAGAATCAATTTATGAACATTATAGCCACGGTTTGCAAAGAATGCATTCCTTATTATATAAATGTATTTGTTCATGTCACAACCGATTTTATAACTTTAACCATTCAAGTATGCAAACGGGTACGCATACTTGAAATAGCCGGACCAAGTTTGGTTTTCTCCAGTATGCGAATGGGTACGCATACCTCCAAACCCAACAGAAATTTCCGGTCACAAACCTACGCCAATATGCGTACGGGTACGCGCACTTAGGTTCCCGAACTTCTCAAACCAACAGGTACGCATACGGGTATGCATACTATGGTTCCCGGACATGGATCACACATGCAAGAGTGCACAACATGTTTATAATCCAATGTTGGTTAAGTGTTCTAAACTCTTATTTCAATCATTGAAACTTTCTTAGAGGATGACAATAGCCGTTTTCACACACTATTAGCATCAAAGCAGTTTTCAAGTTATTGAAATAATCATAACGAAACATTCCAAGTCTACACCAAATGATTGTATCACACAAACCATGTAAGATGTTACTCGGCGATTTTCACATGATCATCTTTTGACTTTCGTCAAGAATATAAGATGAACTTAGTTGAAGCGAAAGCTTACCAACACATATTTCGAGAAATAGGTAAGCGAGTTAAACTCAGCTCGAAATCTCAAATGTGTATAATCAAAAACTATCCAAAGCTGATTCAACTGAATCAAAAACTAAAAGCTAAATCACAGTTAAATTAATAATGACAAACTGACTTTATCAAAATTAAATTGATAATAACCTTAGAACTCAATTTGTATTGAAAAGTGTATTCAGTTTACAATTTCAACTATCTAAAATACTGCAAGTTCTAAGTTTCAAAATATTATAAACAGTGAGTTGGAAAACCTTAACCTATATTCATATAATTACGAGCTTAAGATAAAAAAAAATTGGCTTAACTCAGCAACAAGGTTCTACCATCAGTTAATCATTGAGAATCTTCTTCCTACAGTCAAGATGCTCAAACCAAGTTTAAAGCTTTGCAGCTATTCACCATGACTTTTTTAGCTTCTCTTGTAGTAAGCTTTGATTGCTGTAATTGTGGTTAATATTTAACGGTTATAGCTCTCTATCCCTTCAGGTTCATTCTACATATCATGCTTTGCATCAGTTCTTGTCGAGCTCAAATGCATAGGTTTTCATATAAATATTATGTAAAGGGTTGAAAACAAAGGGAAACGAAAACTTATCTTTGAATTAGTGATTTTTCAAAGATAATGACGACTCTGCAACATCCTTTTTGCTCACTGCAACTACTTTCCATTTAGAGTTCAGATATTGTTCAACTCCAACACTAAAACAAAAAGGAAGTTTAAAGGATAAGACATGATATCTTTTAAGTAGATCAAATAACACGACAATTCCATATGGTATGCCGGCTAGGAACTACTTCAGATTGACAATGCAAATCTGGTAAACCATTTGCCAACAATTACACATTTAAACTAAAAAGTCATTCTGAAAAACCAGTTGGCGTGTTGAAAGATTTTAATTGGGTGGCTTAGTCTCGATAAGAAGTTGTCAACCTGCATTCTGGTACAAGAAAGAATCACCAGATTCCCCCTTTTTTGGTTAACAAACACGATAAAGAAGACATGGAGAAAATTAAATATTTATAGAACTGATAAACTACCTGTTCTTTAATATCAGCGTAATTCTTCTTACTTCAAACCTCTCCTGAACCTCAAACCTCTCTTAAACCTTCACATGGAGTGACAAATTAAATTGCAAGCCCTTCTGTACCAAATCGACATGCTTTGCCAAACCTGCAAAAAGAAAGAGATACTACTAAGTTTAACTGAACTCATGCAGTACTACAATGCCATAGAAACAAAATTTCAGTAGTAGAGGAAGATCGTACTCTATTGTTAAAACTCAACCACAAAATTTGAACCATTATTTTAAAATAAATTACAGTAGTATACTTAAACATTAGCCAAATCACTAGCAGATTTACTAGGCACTTGCACCTTCATGTATACACATCAATGTAACAACAACGAAAGTAGTTAAATGAAATCTAAGAAAGACGAGAATGTATAACTTTCTGCACGAGACATTCCATAATGAGTGTAAATTGATGGGAAGTTGCACCCCACAAGTAACTTGTTAAGTTCAGCTGCTCTACTCACACTTTTGACAAAAATAACTACTTGATTGAAGTCCAACCCTTCCAGTAATTCATTCAACTTGCGGTTTTCCTCCATCTCGGTCAATTTTATGTAGTGCTGAACATAGGTTAACCTATAATCATTCATCATTAACAAACTAAATGTAGACAACAATAATCTTCCTAGTAAGAACACATATGTCAGAGAAAGTTTAGAAACCTTACAAAAGGCTTCTAGACGACGAATTAGCATACTGAATATCCCAAACTTTGAATTTGCGGTGTAAATGTTCAAACTCAGATACTAATAGTTCATATACAGTCTAGGTGATCATTTGAGAGCAAACATTAAACCATTCCAAATGACTAAACCTAAAGTAGGGACATTCCTTTGAAACCTAAAAGATAATATTTCTTTGTATATATATAAGCATATATGAAATATACGGGACCACGTGAAGAAACCTACAATCTCTTTGTCTGTGTGGAGCATCCTTTTCAATGTCAACACCATCCTTCTTTTGAGAAGCAGGAACAGTCTTTGTAGGCGAGGAAACCTTCTGCCGTGGAGACAAGGTGAACCTTGCTCGAACAACATTTTCATCAATTTGTGCCTGGAAAGGAACAACCATTAGAATAAATAAGAACGACAAATTTTCTAACAGATGTGTTCGAGATATATGCTCAGTAGCTTACCCCATCCATGAAAAGAAGTGTTTTTTCTGCATCATCTCTAGTTTTATATACAACATATCCAAATCCACGGGGAAGATTAACCTGCAAGCATAAAGAACTATTTCAACTTTCCAATGATAAGCAGTAAAAGAAACCATAACATGAAAACAGATGTTAAACAACAAAATGAAGTCATGAAGACAAGGAACTTCCTGTTTGGTTACATGGAAAAAGTTTAGTTGGTCCAGGTTAGCTGAAGAATATGAAGTGATTGATTTATTTTAAAGTGCTTTCCGAGTTTGCAAAATTATGATTAAAGAGTACCAGCACGTCAAAATTGGAAAGTATTGCATACCAAGGGTTGATCTTGTTAGAATCACTTCCTAGCTTGTTCACTGCATCACGCATGCAGGAAAGGTCAAGGACAGCAGGTACACCAGTAAAATCATGGAAAACAAAGAAGTACTTAAGAAGGATATCAACATAAATCTTCCTTATCACCAAACTTTTTATAGATTAACTTGTTGCATGCACCTGCAACAAAACACGAGCGGGCTTAAACGGCAGTCCTCTCCCGATCAATAATCTTCTCCACATCTTCCTTCTTGACTTGAAAGCCATCACAATTACGAATGCCAGACTCAAGAAGGATTCTAATAGAGTACGAAAGCTTATCTGTGCCAATACAATATGACGTTAAACAGAATTTCATGAATGATATTAAAATATTTGAAACAATGGAAGTGTAGTTGCAAAATTATCAAAAAAGATAACTCATAGAGACTTACCAATCCTTGGATCATTCAGACCAGGCAGACTATAATATTTACCAAATTCGCTGCCTCCAGGCTTGGGAAGACTAGTATAAATTCCCTTAAAAGCATTCTCAAAAGCTGAATACACCGAGTCCGGCAAAGTCCGTAGTTCGGGAATTATGTACTGAACCTAGAAGGTCCGTCATTTACCCATTGTTTCTAAAGTTCTTTGAAAACGCTCGATCAAGGGAAGTAGAGTAGTAGTTCTGACTTGAGACCTGAAACTTACAGGCGATCTCCAATCAAAACTGTGAATCTTCACAGAACCTCTTATCGATTGATAATAACTAAATGATCTCCGAGAACTCATAAAACACCAATTACTATTACTACTAGTAGTAAATGAGGAAAATAAACGAGTGGGTGAAGAACTAATAGGTGTAGATAGAGAAGACAGAACTGAACCCTAGAAATTCCAATAAGTTTTGACAGAATAGATGAAGCGGTGGTGCAGTTATATACATGACGATTTACAACATCAAAGAAGATTAGGGACATTCAATTGAAACCAAATCCTAAATGAAACATAAAACAAAAGAAATAGAAACCCAAATTAAAAATTAAAACAAACCTGAATCTCTTGCAGAGCTTCAACATGTTTATTAACATTTGTTGAAAGGGAATCAAGAAATACAGATTGTGCTCCTGTGACAATGGCATTAGCTTACCCTGCAGCAGCAACAACAAAAACCCCAAATAAAATCAAAACCCGGCATTCAAAAAAAAAAAAAAAAATGAATCTCAAAACTACATAACAAGTACTACCTTAAGAGTACTTACAAGATATGCTCGATCTTCACCACTCAAAGCTTCAGTAAAACAAAACTAGATCTGGGTTTTCAAATACTAAAAGTAGACTCAAACAACAATTTTTTTTAGATTATCATTATTATGAGCAGGAAGACAGAATTCAATATTCGATTTAGGGTTTTTTCAGATTATCATTACCACTTAAGAAGGAGAAAAAATGGTTCACAATTGAGATTGAGAAAAGAAAATTTTACAGATCGAAGAAATTGGTTACGGATCGAAGAAATTGTTGAAAGTTTGAGACGGAATCTTGGGTTCTGGGAGAATAGATTAGAAGAATAACAATCTGGGGTTTCGGTTTATGGCTCTGTTTTCAGAAAAGAAAAAAAAAAGAAGGGAAAAATGAAGAGATAGCTGGGTCGAGGTGGACTACGGAAAGAAGTTTACCTTGAAAACTGGGATTAAGGAAAAATCTTGGTCTCACAGTGGTTTCTAAAATCCATAGGGAAGCCTTGGTTTTTTACGGAAATATCCCTCACTAAAACGACTGTGTCGGAGACTAGCTTCCCTTTTCCTTAGAAAACCACTGTGGTTCACAGCTCGTATAGTTACATCATCCCACGGAAGTGGTTTTTCCGAATCCCTGGAAGTGGTTAAAAATGCATTCTCCACCAGTGACTTTTGTCTCAATATAGGAGATAGAGTAGAAATAAACTTTCCAAGTGATAGATGAGTTTTAGTCTCCACATACCTTTTGTTGATGAAGTTCCACAAGCTCTCCTTAGTAGTTCTTCGCCTTCAATTAATGACCGTCGTGAAGTATAATGCTCAACTACACAATCTATCCTAGTCCGAGACATTACTTTAAGTAGACTAGAAATCAAGACTTATAGTTTTGATCACTAATATTGACAAACAAGCTTGAGATAGCAACGCTTGCGAGTTCGACCGAGCAGTGCTCTAACAACCTCGTTATCCTTTCGACGTGCATTTAGCACCACTCTCACAGCATCCATAAAAACGTCTTCGGTCTTCAATCCTTGTCTTCGGTCTTCAACTGTCGATGATAACTCTTGAATTTCGTAGAATCTTGACAATGTAACACTTTTCTCTAATTCCTTGTTGCTTGAAACTTCATTATGGATATTCCTTCTTTCCATTGGCTTTATTGAAAAAACAAAACTAATAGCAAACCAAAATATAAAACAACACATTTTTCTTTTCTTTTTTTTTCTTTTCTTTTCTTTTCTTTTCTTTTTCTTTTTCTTTTTCTTTTTCTTTTTCTTTTTTCTTTCTGTTTTTTTCTCTATTTTTTTTTATTGAGACAACAAAAATAAAACAAATACAAAATGAAAATAAAACAAACAAAATAATAAAACTAATAATGAACCTAAAGAAATTTTCTCTTGTCTTTTTTTTTATTATTGATTTTTTTTTAAAAAGGGACCTAGCATAATGATGACCATGTCCCAAGTTTTTTTTTTTTTTTTTTTTTTTTTGGAGATAAGAGAAAATGAAATAAAAATAAAAATGCAAGTACAAAGGCTATGGTGTAGGTACTTTACCGCTTGATTCTTCACAACTTGTATGTCTCGATATCATAAACTCTTAAACTCTCATCTTGATAATCTTCGCTCTTGTACATAAGTCTTCAACTTGTAAGAATTTTGCTCCTTGTCTTATTGCTTTACTTGAATTTGAAATCAGCTCATTTCTGTATTGTTCCTTGTAAACCTTGAACGTCTTCAACTTTCCTTCAAAATTGTGATGCTCCGCTTGTTGATAATGATGGTGTTTCTATGGACCTATTGGTGTAGAGAGAGATAAAGTGGAAGGTGCAAACTGCGAACAAGATTACAAGTGGTATGTAAGTTAGCAATTCGATGTCACCATCATGATTGATAAAAAAGCACTCAAGATATCAAAGTAGTGTTTCTATTGGTGGGAGGTTGGGTAGCTCACAATTCTACTCGGAGTTTACGTACGGTGACACACACTCTAAAAGCACATATTTAGACACGTACAAAGAAGTGAAGGTCGGTTCCTCTCATGATGTAACATGGGTAGTCTCCAATGGGTTGCCTCCCATGCAGGGCTTGGTTTAGAGTCGTCAGCCCGACTATCTCCTTGTTTGTTACGCCTTAGCCGGCTTCCAACACATTTTGGAAATCTGATTGAATGGTACTTGGGTGTTTCCTCGCCTCAAATATGTTGAAGTGTATGACTTCTTTGTCGAACTCCATAGTCAAGGTGTCATTGTGGACATCATAAATGGTCTACCCAACAGTAAAGGTGTAGATGAGGATGAATTCACATCACTCATGTCTAAAACGTAGAAATCCACTAGAAATATTAGTCCTTTTACCTGCATCAAAACATCCTCAACAATCCCTTTTGGGTAAACATTAGATCTATCGGCAAGTTGAATAACTATGCCGGTTTCCTTAAGAGGACCAAGATTTAAAGCATCATAAATTGATGTAGGCATAACATTAATGGAAGCTCCTAAATCTAGCATAGCTTTTGTAAACCTCGTTTTACCAATTGTGCATGGAATAGTGAAACTATCGGGATCCTTCAACTTATATGGGAGTTTCTTTCGAAGATATGCCGAAGAATTCTCCCCCACACTCATTACCTCATTACAGATTAGCTTGTTATTGTTAGTGCACAATTCCTTTACACACTTGGCATAGCGAGGAGTTTGCCTAATTACTTCAATGAGTGGAGTATTCACTTCGACCTTCTTGAAAACATCCAAAATATCCCTATCTTGTTCCACCTTCTTATTAGCTTTAGCGAACCTGCCAGGAAAAGGTAGAGGAGGAACATAAGTAGAAATAAGAGGTTTATGGATGGATTTAGTTATCTCGGGAGTTTGAGGAAAATTTGTGTTCTTTTCCCCCAATACCGGTTCCTTTGAGACTTCTTCTTTACCCGAATCAGTAACTTCGGGTTGCATAAGTTGCGTACCACTTCCCAACGTAATAGCATTGACACCCTCTCTTGGGTTAAGAGGTTGGGAAGGGAGTTTCTCACCATTTTGTTCCATGCAACTGATTAATCTCCCTGACCATTAAACCAACTTGTGTTTGCAAGTCCTTGACCGCACCCTCAGTTCTTTGCATAAAAGATTTCAGCAACTTTTCCATATTGGAACCTTGATGTTGAGGTTGTTGTTGTGGTTTTGGTTGACCAACTGTGCTTGCAACTGTCTAATTGCATTATCCGTTTTCTGCTAATTTAAGTCCGCTAGTTGTTGATTTTGCTGTACCACGGACATTAGAGCCTCCACCAAAGTAGTCATCTTTGCCAATTTTGAGTTTTCAGCTTGTTGTGTTTGTTGCACTTGTTGTTGGAACTCACTCGGACGGTTGTAAACAGAACTTGCACTTGCAACTTGCTCGTTACCATAGCCAATGTTGAGGTTTTCTCTCCATCCTTGATCGTAAGAGTTGGAGAAAGTATCATACCGTTGGGTTGAGAAAATAACATTGACTTGCTCTACGTTCTCATAAGCTGGGCGTGATGGTTTTACAACCACTGCTGTAATTTGTTGCATCATTGCCATCATATTGCTCATTTGTTGACGTAATTCAATAATCTCGTCAAGTTGATTAACTCCCTTGATAGGTGGCTCTGATCCACGACTTGAAAATTGTTGAGAATTTGCTGCCATCCTCTCAATCAACTCTCTATCTTGTGTCACCGTCTTGTTCATAAGTGCACCACCACTTGCAGCGTCGATAAGATTCCTATCACTTGCTTGGAGACCTTCATAGAAGTATTGGATAATCATTGCGTCACTGAATTGGTGATGAGGGAAGCTTGCCACCAATCTCTTGTATCGTTCCCAACATTCATACAACGATTCCCCCACACTTTGTATAATCCCACAAATCTCCTTGCGAATTTGGGTAGCCTTTGATGCAGGAAAATATCTCTCTAGGAAGACTTTCTTCAATCCATTCCATGTTGTGACACTACCAGGTGGTAAATAATATAACCAATCTTTAGCTGCATCGAGTAAAGAGAAAGGAAAAGCACGCAACATTCCTTCATTTCTATCAGCACCTTCAGGTATCATGTTTGTGATCAACCATTGAAACTCCATAAGATGCTTGTTTGGATCTTCTGACGCAAATCCATGGAACTTTGGTATCTAGCTGACCAACCTTGATTTAATATCAAACGTGGAAGTTGCTTCAATACACCATTGTTGTTGGTCCAACTTCTGAGAAGCTAGCTCCTTGAGTGTATGATTTGCATCACCCATTGCTTCTTTCGGTTTGTATTTCAAGAAGGTACTTGAAACACAATTCTCAAAACGAAATTAAAAGCAAAATAAAAATAAGAAACCAAAACAAAATAACAACCGCTGCCTCCCCGTCAACGGCGCCAAAATTTGATCGTTGTCGTATGCGTCAAAAATAATTTCACTTTCTCACTCAACTAAAATAAATGAAGTATGTAGTAAGAAAGAGTTCGTTCCCACAGAGAGGCTTTTGTTGTTATAAAATTTCAGTTTCTTAGTAACTAGGGGAGGGGGGATTTTTTTTAGCAAAGTAATAAAAATAATTGAAAGCAATGAAATATGAAAGTAATCAATAAGATGAAGATATTGGTCACGGGATAGTATCATTCACAAACATGTATTTTCATCAATGACTAGAATTGGTATTTTAATCTCTCATTTACTAAAAGTCCTAGGATACCTTGATCGCAAGTATATCCCGCTAATTCCCTGATTTCATCACAACCACATTAAAAGATGTATATGTGAATTCTTCCTAGAAAGCAACCTAAAGTGTAAAAACACAATTAAGTTTAACTCCCTAATAGCGCGTTTGGATACAATTCTGCTTCTGACTTCTGCTTCTCCAGAAGTAGAAGTCAGAAGCCAGGATATTTTGCTTCACAAAAAGTTAATTTTTCTACTTCTGGAAGTCGTTTTAAAATTCTACACCCAAACTGACTTCTTGCTTTTTGACTTCTAGAAGTCAAAAAGTAACTTCTGGACGTGTATCCAAACGCGCTATAAAAGCACTAAGTTCTATGGAATAAGACTAATCAAGGCAATCAAACGTGTAAAAGCACTAATTCGATTTAACCAAAGTTATGATTCATATGTGATTATAAAGATGTATCACTACAAGTAATAACCACACTATGCTACTTAGAATCAGGGATAAACAACTTTTTCGTATTGAAAACCCTAATATAGTTTTAGAAATGAATACAAATCGGATTGATTCCGGACTCAACCAAACAAGCAATCAAATCATATGACAACATAAATAATGAATCATAAACAATAAGCTGAGACAAAACTAATTCATTGATGCAAATAACATGGTTGAGAAATCAACTTTATCCCATAACCAATTATTGTATTTAGCTACTCATGTTAATGGACTTCATCATCATAATGAAATAAAGAACATAAAAAAATAATGAAAGCAAACCCTAAGGTTGTCTCCGGCTCTCTCCCAAAAACTCCCAGTAGTAGTAGAAATACGTGATATGTAGAAGACTTCCCTTTTATCTCAATCCTTGTTTCCAAAATTAGGCCAAGTCTTCAAAAGTCCATATCCAAAATGTCCATCAAGCCCATATGTGAAAATACCCATGTAGAAAATCTACCCAATAAGTGTCGCCGGAAAACTGATTCCATGGCCGGAAAGTTGTCGGGGAAGTATTTCAGATGACCGGCAAAGTCAAACCGGTCACCGGTCAAGCGGGTCAACTCGGAAAGTCAGACCGAGTCATGATGAGTCATCTGAGTTAAGACCGAATCAACATCTGACTTGGCTGAGTGAGCTAACTGGTCAAGGCTGAAATGGTTGAGTTGCACGGCCTAGGCCATATCCTCTGTTACGCTAAGATGGCGCTTCATGTCACTATCTGTTGCAACTCAACCATGCCCTGTAAACCTATGCCTTTAGCTCTTAACTGCAATCTTCTTCTCAATCAATCCTGATACAAGCATTAACCACCATGGCAGCATCAATCACTCTGCAGCTTCAGCACAGACGCACACAAATAGCTCCACCACTGCAATGTAAGATACATCATCATTTCTTCCTTGCAATTCACTTCAGGCATTCATTCATGTACCAATCTATTGCAGCAGCACCAGTACCAACACATACAACTCAAAACCGAAACAGACCAATACCAGCTGCACAATTCCAGCTCCTAATTGCACCACTTCAGTCACCTCCATGCCAGCAACACCATCAGCTATTGCACCTGCTTCACAAAACTAGCACCACCAATTCCATCTGAACTGCAATCCATGCCATTCTGCACACACCAACATCACTTGGTTCATTTCTGTCATTCCTCATTAGCTCTCCGTTGTAACTGCACCAACGACACCTGCACTTCCTGCCCTGTGTCCTAGACATACATCTACATTCATCCAATACCAAGTACTCAGCTGCTGCTTCACCATCATCTCAGGCCTTCTTATCCTCCACTGCAACCATCACAAGCTCTCGGTAGCAGCACCAGAACCCTTACAATCTCCATCTCAGTCACAGCTCACAGCCAACAACAATTATCAAGCAAACCCATCTACTAAACCTGACTTCAACTCAGCTGCAATCAACCTGTAGGAACCCATTTCAACAGCTTGAACTGAGACATCCTAAGCATTTATCTAATTATGCTCAATCATCCACCACTTCCATTGCACTCAGCTCAACACTATTTGCCATTCATAAACCATCTACAAGCTCTCATTCAATGCTTCATAACAACTCCATAGCAGCACCTCAGTGATGTAGCTTCCCAGAACTCAGTTGTAGCTTCTTCTTGCAAACCCTGCCATCACCTGCGAATATGAACTTGCACCCAATCTTCTTGAACTACTATAGTCACACCAACACCAACTCAGTTCACCCACACTCCAGTCCATTACAACCACCATTTCAGCTAATAACCAGTACCACTTGCACCAACACAAATCCAGCTGCACTGCAAGTCAAACTCCAGTTCTTCTTTACTGCCATTCACTCCATCCTACTCCCTGTAATTTTGCCATCTGAGCAGCACCAGTTATCATCCTACAGACCAACCCAAATTCATCACCATTCTGCCGATTCTTCTCAACAACAGAAACCCATCAGCAACATCATCATCTTCTCAAAATTAATATTCAAAACCCTAATTCCAACGATTCTTCTCAATCCTCCAACCAAACACGAATTCAAGGCTAACCCATTCTCCACGTCCTTCACAAGCTTCTATGTCAACAAACCCTGACTGCAACAGGCTCATATATCAAAAACCCTAATTTCATTTCTTGTTTCAGTTATTCACAAACCCTTATCTCGACCGTTTCTAGCAAGCCCATATCAATTCTTCCATCAATTCCCTTTTCTCAGATTCAATTCTTCGATCTCCTTCTCGTATTCTCTATTTAACAGCAACAGCTCCAATTTCTTCTCTTAATTCTTCTCTGAGGCTATAACAGCATCAAACCTTTGAACATCAACCATGGCAACAACAGATTTCTCTGATTCTCGGTCAAATTCCATATAAACCCCACCTGTTCTTCTCTTACCAACAGCCGTCTCTCATCTCTGAATTTCATAAGGACAATAATGAGAAGAGAAACATTTCTCTTATTTTTAGGGCTAGGTAATGATAAGAAATGCTATAGGCACCCAGCAAATCAATAAGGCCACCAGAATAACAGCCACTAAACAAGCTCAGCTGGCTGCCTCCTAATCCATGGATGGAATCCCGGTGAAATGCCGTTTTGTCTTTTTCGCTCCAAATGAATGTTTTCTTCCCCTTTTGCTCCAAATTACTTCGTTGCACCTAATAAACTCATCCATTTTACTCCAAATTACTTCGTTGCACCTAATAAACTCAAAAGCAAACATAAGATACATAATTTACAAGAAAACTCACAAAGAAAGCATAAACAATAGATGATAATTAAGGTGTTTACAACACCTATCAGTTACCAAGGTAACATTGATTGCAAACCCTGATTTGAAGACTATATAAGGGAGAAATCTGGAAACTGGGAAACCTAATCCCCACATCTCCTGTGTGATGCTAGTTGCGACTAGAGTCGATTCTCCTTTAACTTAGGTTTTTCTAAAACCATTATAAGTTAACGACTTAAAGACTTCATTGGGATTGTGAAGCCAGGCCTAACTATTTTCTCTGTAGTTATGGGTTCTTATCTTGCTTTATTCTATCGTATTGAGTACTATCTTCTCTAAGATTTGCTCGAGATTTAATCTCAGATAGGCAAGATAAAAAGTAGTCACAAACATCTTCGTCTCGTCGTTTGTGATTCCACAATATCTTGTTTCGCTACCATACGATTAAGATTATTGTGAGATGATTAATATTACTAGGATGTTCTTCGGGAATATAAGTCTGGTGCATCAATTGGTTCCTGTCCATCTTGATTTATCAAAAGACGGAACAAAACTCATAGGTATTTCTGTGGGAGACAAATTTATCTATTCAATAGACTTTTTTTTGTCAGACAGATTGGCTTATCAAGTCTTCGACTTTGGGTCGTAGTAACTCTTAGTTGTGGGTGAGATCAGCTAAGGGAATCAAGTGTGTAGAGTCCTGTTGGGATTCAAAGGCGTAAAGAACGTGACTGTACCTTGATCAGTGTGAGATTGGTTAGGGCTCAACTACATTCCAGTCCGAAGTTAACTTGTAATAGGCTAGTATCTGTAACGGCTTAATAAAGTGTGGTGTTCAAATCTGGACTAGGTCCCGAGGGTTTTCTGTATTTGCGGTTTCCTCGTTAACAAAACTTCTGGTGTCTGTGTTATTTCTTTTCCGCATTATATTTTCTATATAATTGAAATATCACAGGTTGTGCGTAGTTCAATCAATTAGATAATCCAACCTTTGGTTGTTGATATAAATTGATTGACACTTGAAAATTGGTCTTTGGTACCGTTCAAGTTGTTTCACATAATAATCAGGCTCACGGATTTCTATCTGTTTGATTTGCTGATTACATTGTGAAATAGAGATACAACTCTTGGATATATTTCCATTGATTGAGTCTGACTGTCTAGTTGAATCTCTTGGAATTATATTGGAGTTTGTCCATACAGATTGCCTAAATGAAATATTGGGTGAGGTTGTTAGACACCCG
This sequence comes from Papaver atlanticum, assembly GCA_023531105.1. Classification (NCBI taxonomy): domain Eukaryota; kingdom Viridiplantae; phylum Streptophyta; class Magnoliopsida; order Ranunculales; family Papaveraceae; genus Papaver; species Papaver atlanticum. The sequence goes on along the minus strand of JAJJMB010009193.1, from coordinate 177,848 downwards.
TTTTTCAATATCCACTTCTGAGTGCGTTTAGGAACAACCTGACCCTTTTTCCCATTACTCTCTTCTAGAATTCTCGGAAGAGAATTGGATTGACTATTCTTTTGCAAGTAAGTTTTTCTCCAATTGGGAGCATCGAATCTTGTCTTCGTCTTTACAAAGATATCCTTTTGAAAATCATTACGATTGTTAAAAGGCTTCTTATGACGTTTATAGGAAAAACTAGGTTTATCACAATACTGATTCCTTTGCCTAAAGGTTGGACAATTACAACCTGTAATATCAGCCTTAACATATGATCTAGGTTTCATAACTTCTTCTGATACCCAAACAAGAACATCATGAAGTTTCTCATTCCTTATACGAAAACGACATCTCCTTTCCAGGGGACCTTTGTTTCCGTAATAATGACAAATATAAGAAACGTTCTTACCCGGATTCATATGTGCTATTTTTGGAGGTTGATATACTTTGCTTTTTCGAACTTTAACTGCCGGTGTAGGTATTTCACTTTTTCCATCAGTGGAAACCTTTTGTTGAGAAGAATCACTAGCCTTGACAAATTTTACCTCTTTGCTAATACTTGGAGCATCTATTCCCTTATATCCCAATCCTCGTGTATCACGATGATTTTTACTTGCTCCTAGCATTGTGGTTAATTTGCTTGAACTAGTATTGAACTTTTTCAAGTCATCTTCCAACATCTTGATTTTATCAAGAGCAGCAGTTAAATCATCCTCAAGGCGTTTTTCTCGAGCGAGATAAGCGCTTTCTCTGTCATCAAAAATTGCTTGCTGGGAGTTAATCCTTGCTTCTGTTTATGCAAGTTTATCTTCCAACAAGAAGTATTTTTGATAAACATTATCCCATTCAAGTGACTTTCTACTCAGGATTTCCTCAGAATCTTTGAGGATCGATTCGTAAGAGCGATTCGAAACATAAAGACCTCCGTAAATCCTTTTCAATTTCTTGTTTTCTCGACAGAGATTAGTTAGGAAAGGTGTAACATGAGAAGTTTTCATCTTCTTCTTTTCCACCGAATCCAAAAGCTTAACAAACTTTGAGACTTCCCCATCAACATCTCTATCAATATCTAAGTCACATTCGTCAGTAAGTTCATCCAACTGTTCTTCTAGATGTGTTTCCCAGTTATCAACAGTTTCTACATCAAGAGAATGTTTGAAATTGACCGAGATGTGACAGTTCTCTTAGGTGAATCCAAGCTTTGAAAATCATCTGGTAGTTTTCGAACTAGTACGTTATTAGAGATAGACTCGTCCATATAGTCAGATTGCTACAAACACAGACTTATGAGGTCTTAGCGTGTTTGCCTGCTCTGATACCAATTGAAAAAGCGGGGGTCTAACAACCACACCCAATATTTTGTTTAGGCAATCTGTATGGAAAAACTCCAATATAATTCCACGAGAATAAACTAGATAGACAGACTCAATCAATGGAAATACATCCAAGAGTTGTATCTTTGTTTCTCAATATAATCAGCAAATCAAACAGATAGAAATCCGCGAGCCTGATTAATATAAGAAACAACTTGAACGGTACCAAAGACCAATGTTCAAGTGTCAATCAATTTATATCAACAACCAAAGGTTGGACAATCTAATTGATTGAACTACGCACAACTTGTGATATTTCAATTATATAGAAAATATAATACGGAAAATAAATAACACATACACCAGAATTTTGGTAACGAGGAAACCGCAAATGCAGAAAACCCCCGGGACCTAGTTCATATTTGAACACCACACTGTATTAAGACGCTACAGAATATAGCCTACTACAAGTTAACTTCGGAATGGAATGTGGTTGATCCCTAACCAATCTCACACTGATTAAGGTACAGTCGCGTTCCTTACGCCTCTGAATCCCAGCAGGACTCTATGCATTTGATTCCCTTAACTGATCTCACCCACAACTAAGAGTTGCTACGACCCAAAGTCGAAGACTTGATAAACAAATCTGTCTCACACATAAAAGTCTATTGAATAGATAAATCTGTCTCCCACAGAAATACCTACGAGTTTTTGTTCCGTCTTTTGATAAATCAAGGTGAACAGGAACCAATTGATACACCAGACTTATATTCCCAAAGAACAGCCTAGTAATATCAATCACCTCACAATGATCTTTACCGTATGGAAGCGGAACAAGATATTGTGGAATCACAAACGATGAGACGAAGATGTTTGTGATTACTTTTTATCTTACCTATCGGAGATTGAATCTCGATCAAATCTTAGAGAAGATAGTACTCAATACGATAGAACAAAGTAAGCTTAGAACACACAACTACAGAAAAAATAGTTGGGTCTGGCTTCAGAATCCCAATGAAGTCTCGTTAACCTATAATGGTTTTAGAAAAACCTAGGTTAAAGGAGAATCGACTCTAGTCGCAACTAGTATCACACAGGAGGTGTGGGGATTAAATTTCCCAGTTGCTAGAGTTCTCCCTTATATAGTCTTCAAATCAGGGTTTGAAATTAATGTTACCTTGGTAACAAAGCATTCAATATTCACCATTAGATGAAAACCTGATTAGATTCAAGCTAATATCTTTCAACCGTTAGATTGAACTTAGCTTGTTACACACAAATGAAATGTGACTTCATTTAGATATGGGTAATCGTACCTAAACGTGTACACTTTGTTGGCTCAACAATAGTTAACCGAAGTTAGCCATATGAACACTTTCATATCAACCTTGTTCATCTTAATCACAACTAGTTCAAATGACTCAAATGGAGTTGTTCAATTGTTTATATTCTCATAGAAGTATACCAGACACAATTGAAGCAAAATCGATTTTTATTTACTCGAATCAATTCATGAACATTATAGCTACGGTTTGCAAAGATTGCATTCCTTATTAAATAAATGTATTTTTTCATGAACAACCAATTTTAAAACATAACCCACTCAAGTATGCAAACGGGTACGCATACTTAGAGTTCCAGACTTGGTCTGTCCGCTAGTATGCGAACGGGTACGCATACTATCGTTCACGACCAAACTCAGTTGAATTCCCGGACTTGAACTGTTACGCCGATACGCATACGGGTATGCATACTAATTTCCCGGATTTCAACTGTTAAACCAGTACGCATATACTCAGTTCCCAGACTTGGAATATATCTACAACAGTTAGCATACAAGTACGCATACTGTGCTATATCATCAATGGTTAATTTTGCTAAACTCCATTTTAATCATTGAAACATTCTTAGAAGACGAGAATAGCTGTCTCACACGAACTATTAGCTTCAAAGCAATTTTCAAACGATTAAACGATCAATACGAAATATTCTGAGTCTACATCAAATGACTGTCTCACACAAATCATGTAAGATGTTACCAGGCGATTTTCACATGATCATCTTTTGACTTTCGTCAAGAATAAAAGATGGACCTGATTAAAGCGAAAGCTTACCAACATATATTTTGAAAAATATGTAAGTGAGTTAAACTCAGCTCGAAATATCAAATGTGTATAAAGCAAAGTCTATATAGCTATACGACTTTTGTCTCAATAGGAGATAGAATAGCTTTGGATCAAATAAGGCATACAAGCATTTGCCATTTTAAGAGCTTGATTCTTGCATTGAACTTTATAGCTCGGAAGACTGTTGTACAAGTGCCACTCACCCTCTGATAAGTCATACTCTAACAATGTCCTATGTGTACCAGCAGGTTTTTTCTTTGTCATATAGTTAATTGGAATGAACATTTTCTCAACTTTAATAGGGAGATTCAAGATGAATTCTTCAACAAATTTGGCAATCCCACCTGTGTCCTTGGTTTTAACATAACAAAATAAATATTTTTTAGAAAAAAAGAAGTTAGTGGACACAATTGAAAGGGTGCACAACAGGTGTAAGAAACAATGCTGAATAACTTGTTATGCAGTTTAAATTTAGGTGCATAACTTGTTATGCAGTTTAAACTAGTTGCATAACATGTTATGCACAAGAAATAATATAGGCATAACAGGTTATGCAGTGATGAATAACTTGTCATGCAGAAAAAGTAGTTCTGATGACTTGTTAAGTAGCAAAAGTAACAGTTTGTTTAACAAAAATGGATTCATAATAACATTTAAAGTGTTGGAAAATTATTATTTTTTTAAACTTACCCAAGCATATGGCCTCATGAATGCAGACTCCGCATACCTCTGTTGACAACTCAGATTATCCACTTCATTTTTCCGCTTATTGAACAACATGTAACTGTAGAAGCGTATTACTTGTTCTTCCAGGTATTCATTGTTCATTAGCTGCTTTATTATATCTCCGTAAATCCGAATATCCCATAAGTACGGGTCTTCTCCATCTCTGATACTCCAAGACGTATTTCTGCAGAAGACAAAATTAGTGAGATTTTTTTTTAAGCGACATGCGGCAGAACCATAAACTGGTAGGTAACACAACCATAACTTGTTAAGTGAAGAAGCATAACTTGTTATGCATGGATTGTTTTAGAAGCATAATTTATTATGCATAGATTTTTTTTGAAGCATAATTTGGTATACATTTATTTTTAAGAAGCATAACATGTAATGCATTGATTTTTTAAACAAGCATAAAGGTAGTTTTTAAATACTTACAGGTTGTTGGCATGCTCAAAGTATCTCTGCAGTACTACCATGAAGGCTGTTTCTATTATATCTCTGTAATCTTGAAAGCATTCCATTGTTTCCAGCGGAGGTAATTTTCTAAACAGCCTGCCAACAGAAGTACGAGGATTTTCAACTTTATTCTCATCAGACTTTTCTATTTTCTTCTGCTGCTTCCATAGGTCACAATCTTTGAGGAGTATATTGATTGTCCTTTCATTACCTGCTGTCCTTTCCTTGATTATTTTTACCTTGCCTATTTGCACCTTGTTCCCATCTTTCTGTTCCTGGTTCCCATCCTCTTCTGCCTGGTTGGATTTTCCCTCCACTATTGAGTATTTATTAACAGGTTCCCTCTTCTCAAATTTTGTTCTTGGTACAAATTCCTCTTCTAGTTCTTCTTCCTAGGGATTCATGTAACCAAAATGTGTTAGATATAACCAATTTATTTTGAAATTAAGTAAATATGTGTTGATTAAACAGCAAAACAGCATCATAATAAATAGTATATAGTTGGTTAAAAATAATAAACAGTATGTAGTTGATTCGACATTAAAAAAAGATTCAAGCAGTTCATATAAAGATGTTATGCTACTTTTTAAAATGAATAATTTGTTTATATTTTCTGTACCATGGTCTATGAAATTCTCTCAATCTCTGCAGCTTCATTTGAGTCTTTTTTGTTTTCAGCATCTTGTGTGGCTGAAGTTAAAAAAAATTGTGCGGCTTCATTCGAGTCATTTTCGTTTTCAACAACTTCTTCTGTGGCTGGAGTTAAAGGATTCTTTGCCAGGTACCTCAACACATCACTGGTCGTCTTAACGACCATCTCCTTCTCTGCATCAATGACCGTATCAATAGCTGGTTGTTCTGGTATCTCAACAGCGGGTTGTTGCGGCTTTTCAGTGACTGGCTCTTCTGGCATCTCAACAGCTTGTTATTGTGGTCCTCCAACACCATCTTCTCCTTGTGAAATATGCAGATTAAATGTGGGATCTTCACCTCCTTCTGCTTTCTTCTGAGTTTTTGGAAGAATGTAATCATCATCACCAGCCAAAAATTCTTTTTCCTATGCTTCAATTCTTTCTTGAGTTGTTAATAGATTTGGTGTTGTCTCCCATTCATCTGGCGTGTCTGTTTCCTTGTCGTTGGAGAAATTAACAGCTTTTTTCAAGTTCATGGACTTGAAAGGTGAAGATTGGAGTCCTTGACTAGCAGTTTGGTCTTGGCTATCAAACCTGATAACTACTTCTGGTAATGATTCTTGTGTAGGTGGTTCAGTTGAAGATACCACTTCAACAAGTGTCTCATTCCTTGGAAAATTTTGACTCAGTGGGACGCTAGGCTCAGCTGATGATGCATCGATGCTAGGGCCACCTGACGACTCCACCTGCACCTCATTTATGCCTGAATCAACAAGAAACATCTTCACATATTCATACAACTGAGAATTGAAGTCTCCTCCAGTCTGTCTATATGTCTCCTGAGTATGCTTCGTGTCTTTCAGTTTTTCTTGAACAATCTTCAACCTTGCTCCAAGACTATCCGAACACTTTTCTTGTTCAATGATCTGTAAGGCATCCTGAAATGCATCTTCATACTTGTCCATGTTCTCTTCAAGATTCGTTGCGACGAGATCAAGTATCTCTGTCCTTTTTCTTGCTTCTCTTGGTTCACAGAGTTCCAACTCCATTGCACTGTACGCGTCTCTAAAGTTCTTATGAAACTGCAACATGATTAATAACACTCATCAGGGAATACATAACAAATATATAAAAAAAAATTATATGCATAACCTATGATACAACTATTTTAAACAATGCATAACTGGTCATGCATTTAATCTTGGAGCTGCATAAGATGTTATGCATTTATTTAATAAGGTGCATAACTTATTATGCGTTTATATTTTTGCTAACATAACCCTGCTTAGCACATTCTCATTTTTAAATAACGCTTAACTGGTCATGCATTCACATTTTAAGCTGCATAAGATGTTATGCAATTACTTAGCAAGGTGCATAACTTATTAAGCATTCATATTTTTGCTAACATAACTTGTTATGCATTCATTTTTAAGTTTCATAAACAAGTACCTCTAAGCTTGTAATATGCTTCTTGAGCATTGCTTTCTTCATTGTTGCAAATTCCCACCTTGCAGCTCTTGGTGTAGCAGTGAGACTGACCTTGACGATTTCGGATGATATCTCAGCTATGTTAGAGTGCTCAGCCAACCAAAGTTGCAAGAAACAACAACTAATAAGATATTCTGTAGATATGATTTAACTACAGAGATTAAGAAAGTTAAAAAAAAAACTAACTCACAAGAGAATATATAATGCAACCACCGCAATTCCTGATAAGAAGATTGTCTATTTTCACAGTCTTGATGCCGTCCATCAGGTGTTCGTGAATTAGATCAGGAAAAGATACAGAGTCCGTGGTTTCCAAATCCTTCACCAAACCAACATATGAGACGTCCAAAGATTCTCCCATTGCCCGACAAAAGAACAAGGCGGATAGCATGTAAAGGCAGACAAGGGAGACAACTTCCTCTTCATGACCTTTCGGATCAAGTTTATCCAACACCATCCTTTCAATATCATCATCTATCCACACGTTTTTTACCTGTGCTTTGGGATCTTTACTCACAACACTTGAATTTATTTTGCATGGGACGAGGGCAAGTGACTGAGTCAGCCCTATCTCGTCCTTTAAAGTCAGAATATAAGTTCCTTTGCTTCCTTTAACTCTTGGCATCTGAAAATTAACAGCAAGCTCACTAGTCGTTGACTGTATGATCTTATTTTCAGACACCTTGAATGAATGCTGACTCAAATCATCATGGTCATATGATAGAAGGACCCCATCTATCAGCTTGTTGCTCTTACCATCCAAGTATGACATGTTCGAAGTATATAACCAGTTATAGAATTTCCCAAACAGACACACATTCATATAACCATCCTGCAACGGAGTTAAACCACCTCTTTCCCTTATCTTAACGAACAAGGTACCTACCCTTAGAAACCCTTCTCTATAAGTACCTCCTTGAGTTGCAGGTTTGGGTTTAGGTTTAACTACATAAACAAAAGAACAAAAAAAAATGCATTTTACTAAGTTAGAACTGCTATTTTGACTGTATAACCTCTTATGCCTCTTTCTCAGGCATCTGCATAAGCTGTTATGTAGATTATTTACCATGCATAACCTATAATGCACTACTTCTTAAAATATAATCAGACACGTAAAAATGATATTATGCACAACCAGTTATTTGCATAACCTATTATGCATAGTTTATAAGAAGGCATAACCTGTTATGCATTTATTTTTTTAAGAAGCATTATGTGTATTACAAGTTTTTAACTACAAAACAAGCAGGTAAATGATAAGAGAAGTTAATTAACTGATGCATAACAGAAATTCAACGCACCTGGTTTATAGATGACACATTGCTGAACAAGTTTTTCTTCTTCTTCCTTTCGGATCTTTCACTTTGCTTCTTCTTCTTCTTCTTCCTTTTCAGGTCTTCTGATTGTTTGGGTTCATGTCTTTTCATTTCTTCTGATTATCAACAGCTTGCTTGACTGAAACAGACCAAATCAATATTGAAACAAATCAATCACACCAAAGAAAAAATATATCACATAAAAGATATCACAAGAAAATCTTACCATCTTTGTCATCATCTACTTATTTCTCATCATCTGTATCATCCTCATTCTCTGTATCATCATCCAAAACTTCCTTTGGTGTATCTTTTCCTGCTTTCTTTTTTCCCTTAGTAGCTTTATCAGCCTGAACTCTAGATGCACTAGTGTTCGCAATTAATTACTCCACAACTACCCGATCAAAATCTAATAGCAAACAAGAACAAAATCATGCATAACAGAAAAGATCAAGATGTGTAACAGAGAGATAAATAAATGTTCAGAAACATGAAAGATGTAGGCAAGTTAAGTTCTCACCAGCTTTCTTTTTAGTCTTTGTTTTCTTCTGTGCTTCAGGTTTAGGTGATCTTTCAATCTCTTTGATTTCCTTGATGGGGTTGCTTCAGGATCTTTTTTAACCCACAATGAATAAAATAAATAAGTAATTGATAATCGGCTTCTGGTTCATCATCGGCAGTTACTATAACAAAACTTAAAATTTAAAAAAAAATGGAAAAAACAAAATCAAACACTAACAGATGAATCTAATGACAAATCTCACCGTTTTTTTTTCTTCTGTTTCTTCGACTTGATTTTCCCTCCGGATTTCCCTTATTCGTCTTTTAGGTCATCACCATCAAGAACAAAAGTTAAAATCGAAAAAAAATAATCTAATCTACTGAATGCATGCAAGAATACCATCGATTAAATTAGTTTTAATACCAGATTTGTTCTCTTTAGCAGCTTTTGACTTCTGAAGACGTGTTTTTGTTGGTGTTTCATCCATTTTTGTTGAACTGTAAGTAGTTTCTAGGATTTTTTAGGTTTTTGTAAACTGTTGTGAAATTGATTTCTACGGTTTAATCAACTTCAATCATCGATTTGAATGATAGATTTCTAGGGTTTTGAATGATGGAGAAAAAAAAATCTGCAGATCGATCCGTTACGGGTGAAGAAGAAATAAATGTTGTGACCGTTCAGGGAGTTAATGAAACTGCCCGAAACCGCTCAAGGATATTAACGTACTTCTACGCTTTTTTAATATTTTAAAAAATTCTGGATGTGACTGGATCTGAAATAAATTCTGGGCCTGATGATAATTTCCACAAGGAAAAAAAAACCTGGGCATGCGCCTAAGTTTCCCTTGGGAAAACAAATAGCTTCCACAAATTTGGTCTTTAGCCATCATATTGTTTTAGCCCATTTAGATTTTGACTGGACGGGTCGCGGTCCGTGGACGACAAAAATGCATAATGACCTTGGATAAATGAGGTGTATTTGGCAATGTCGACTTAGTTTCATTAGGTGAACAACCCCACAGACACAAAGAAAGGACAATTGATTGACGTAGTATATACAATGCAAATATCGTATTACTTGTTTATGTCTTACCGAAAATGATTTACATCCCGTGGGCCCAATTCCACGGGTTGTACTGATGTGACATAAGGGATGGGACTCACATTAAACCCACGCCTGCTAAACCGCCGGGTCACAAGGTTCCCATTCTATTTCTCTCTTGTGGGACAATTCACGGGATGTGTATCACTGCTGATGTCTTACTCCCATGGCATCCATTCCATGCCCTCTTTTGCTTCATTTATTGCTGCTGCATCCTCCAGAATGTTTATTGCTGCTTCATCCTCTAGAATGACAACTGGAAAGGTGCATATATTAGCAAAGAGTTCCGCGCAACTGCTAGGCATGTCCTCTGGATGAAGATCACCATTCATTTCTTCGAAATGAGAGAACTCGTCATAGACCTGATCTAGATCACTCTTATGCATAGTGCTACCACCTTCAAATGAACTAGTTAGATTTTTATCTGTTTGAGTGTCTGAAATCCAGCAATCTGAAGTATGATGCCAGTTGGAGTTACTATTCACTGCCAAACCAAGATTTTTTCCTAGAACTTGAGCCGTTGCTTTTCTTGATATCTTTCCATCAGAGCTTAGTGTTGTGTAGTTAGGTAAGGATGCCTTCAATGAGGGGAATACACCAGGAACTAGGTTCGAGTTCGAAGTTGGAGTTCCTTGCCCCATACAACTCCTGCTTGCTCCTGCAAAATATGGCAACCTTCAAATATTCCAATTTGTATTATTTTTAGAATCTTGCAGCATGCATGCATCTGGACTCTGGAGATGGTTTATTAGAAATATGAATACAAGTATCAGTATGTACCTGAACTCGAGGAACTTGCTTCAGGAGAAGCAAAAGCATGGTCTGAACTTGAGTACGGCAAAGGAACAGAAGTTCCAGTGAGGGTAAAACAAGGTAGCTTCTCTGACTGGTCAGCATTCGTTCCCCATTCGAACATCCGCTTCAGAAGATTTGAACCTTGACCTTCTAGCCCAAACAACATGAAATCATTTGGATTTTGACTTTCTAGATCATCTGGACCAAAAAATGGAGACTCCAATAAGGGGAAAGGATTTTTGCTGAGCAAAGATAGTCCATTGTCTAGCTTCAAAAGTCTATCATAGTGCTTTTGCAAAGTTCCTTGAGGAAATTGCAACTTATGTCTTCTGAAAATGGAAGCCTGACCAGCAGTAAAATCAGCAGTAGCTTTCCATAGAGTATGCTTTCTAGGTTGGGGGTTCGTTTCTCGATAGAAAAGAGGCCGCCTCAATAACTGGATTTATATTCAGGTAAAAGTCAAAATCGATACTTCACATAACAAACAAATTGTCAAGGCATAATCGATTTCAGTGACATACAAGGAGAACATAGTGGAACTAATAAGATTACCTCAATTTCTAGTGTTTGGGGACCATTTTCCTTACAAGTTGCTCTGATGGAAGCTATATCAGACCACATAACTTCTATTTTGTTCTTCAATCCACCATCGAGCAACTCCCATAAGAATTTCCTCTTCGCAAAGTAACACTTTGCTACCAGATCTCCATCATGTTTTGAAATTCTCTGCAAGTAAAGCAAACTCAAGTGTTAGTGAAGGAAGAAACTGGCACTTCTACTTGCACTAATGAGCCAACTTAAGGGAATATCGACACAAAGAGATCATCAAACTATGAAAGTATACTGCCTGAATGTTTTCTATTCAGCAAATGTTGATCCTACACCATTTGCATGAATGAAGAAGAACGAATGCATTCACGAACCCATTAAAAGCAAGGGAATCATAAACACGTGCTTTTTTTTTAGAAAAAAAAACTGGCGCTTGTGCGTATAAATGTTTTTGGGTCTTGTATAGCTGTGCACGAGAGAAAAAAAACGCAGAAAGATATGAGAAAGAAGTTCTATGATGTTATGACTTGTAACACACTAAAGAAACCTTCAGAAGTAATTAATCTAATAGCATTTTGAGGTTAGGGAGTCAAAGCTACAATTTTGAGCAAACACTTCATTGTTTAACGCATATACAAGAAGACCTCAAAGACTCGAATCTTTTGCTCCAAAAACAATTTAGTCGCTATTAGAACGACGGAGAATCTTAATTTGTACCTCCCATGAGCCAATATTCAAGCTTGATGCAGAGAAATTAGAAGCTTTCATCTTTCCATTAATCAGATGGGTACTAGCATCATCATCTACGCTCTTTCTTTTTCTAGTTGCTGAACATGAATAATCATGAGATAGTTTGGTTTCCACTAGATCTAGAAATGATGGGGTTTTCCTCAATGTCAGTCCCAATGGACTTGAATTCTCTGGTACGCTGAGATAAAGAGACTGCGTAAGAATAAAAATGGTCAATAGAATCCAAAGATAGCTAGCATGAACACCCAAAAATAAGGCGTGGAACGTTTACAAGCCTGAAAAGAAAAAGAAATAAGGAGGAGAAAAGAATAACAGATAAAGAAACTGCTTTTTGAGTTATTCATTTGGTCGTTAAGTCTACATTATGTGCTCATTTCTGCATCTTACTACAGTTTCTGATTCCTAATTAATATTGTGAATATCTTCAACAGTGTTATTCATATCACCTTTGCACCAGCATTGGGCAAACAAATGGATGATATCGCCCCATAGTGCGGCGAAGTGACACACCGGTACTTGTTTTCCCAGGGCTGATAATATTACAAAGCATCAAATACACTAAATTATATGACGTGTACTCACCTGTTGTACTTGATGAGATAATCTCAGTTGTTTGTATTTTTTATTACTTTCTTCTTCCATCTCAAACTTGAGAGATTGTGCACCGGAAAAAACTCTTGAAGTTGCCGTATAAGCATCTGAATCAAAACCGGACTGCTGAACATTTGTAGCATCGACCTCTACCTCAAAAACTGGATGACCAAGCTCTTGATACCGCATATTTCCTAAACTACTGGTTTTTAAGTTTTCCGTTGCCATGAACTGTGTAATCCCGACTAAGATGAAAATTTTCAATTTACCGTGCAAATATCATAACAAAACCCCGGTCTTTTTTAGCATTAGATATTCCAAACTACTTTCTTCTACGCATAAAATTAAAATCCATAACCTTTTCCTCATCATTACGGTTTCAAAGAAGGCTGCAGTTTTCATCTGGTTTTTAGCCTTTTAGGTGCTCAAAGATTTCTATGTCTCTATCCATTTTGTCAAAAACTCAAACCGAAAATAATAAGCTAGTAATCCAACTCTTTCACCTTCTCTTTTCCAATCAAACTAGTACTCTCAATTGGCTACAAAGACACTGCAAACATTCAAAGTACAAACAACACGTAAATATGAAAAAATCGAACACCTACAAAAATGAAAATAAAGAAGAAAATTATTGCTATAGGTTATTATATAAAGAGTGTTGAGATTACTCACTACACAGTAGCTCTACGTACGCTTTTCGTTACAAGATTCAACCATATAAACAAAAACCCACAACTTTGAAGCTTGAGAGCGATATTGTTTGTTTTTGTCTGAAGTTGAAAACAAGAACTTTTAGTTCCCGCAAATCTCAGAAATCAAACACTGGGATTTTGATTTATCAAGTTGTTTGAACGAAACCAAGTAGTGAGGAGCTTCTGAAGCTTTATTTATAGGAAATGATGAAAGGAAAACAGTTATAAACTCCCTAGCCCCACAATTTTCCAGTGACCAAAACAACCCCGTTTAAGTCGTATAGAATTCAATAACTGCCACTGTTTTGTCGGATAGTTTCCACCTACATAATAAGAAATTAATTTGTACATGACGTATATGCCCTTAGTAAGCGAAAATGATGAGACGACCAATGCTTTATTTGTATTTGATATTCTTAGAAAAGTAATAATGAAATTGATCGAACGGGTAAGAATATTCTGCCGGTCGGGAATACCTTTCGGCTGCTGAATCACATACAATGGCAGTAACTGATTGGTGGGGAAAGACATCTTTTATTTAGGAAGTTGAGTGATTGCCCGGCCTTCAAAGTTCGAACTCATCAATCCTTTCGATTGATTGGTAGTGTATATTGTAGTTGAATACAACATTCTTGGTAGTTTAGTTTAGTTTACATGGGGTTTAATTTGTAGATTTATTGGAGCATTTTTGGATAAAATTTCACCAGTTTCCTAAGGGAAAAACTCAGGGTCTTGCCCTTAGGGGAAAAAAGCTCCATTATAAACTTTTATTATAAGATAATGGGGACACCCAATATTGAGAAAAAATTGGGGGAAACACAAAATTCTGATATAAGCTATCAACAATTGGATATGTAAGATCATGAGACTTCTACTTTACGTCATTCGTTGTTCTATTTGGAAGGAGCGGGATAAATTGCCGGATTGAAGGCTAAAAATGAGTTTATTGTTTCTATTAAGTCTATTTTAAAGTTATGAGGCACTAATTTAGATGTTTTTAAGGGTGTTCGATTTTTTAGCATTCTTTTTAATTGGAAGGCATTCATTTGTTATCTTGTAAACACCATTATAAATATTGCTATTTCATTGATACAATTTATTTTTGACTTATAAAAAAAAGAACATTCATTTGTTGAATTTATTACTTTAAAGCTGCGACATCCTAATATAACCTATAATTCTTATTGAATTTATTTTTCCAAATTTGATTTTATATAATAAAGTTTTTTCACTCAGAAAGAATAAATATATATGTCGAAGTAACGCGGCTATTTTGAGACTTCTATATATTTTTCAAACTTGAATATTTCACTACTAAAATATCCTTCAAAGAGTTGGATTTTAATTCCAATTTCATGGGATACCCCCTTGAATATATCCTTAAAAAGGCATACAATGGGTTGAATTGCGTTACATTCACGTCCCACTTCTTGTTTTATACACTTTTGGTATGATACCACAGTTTCTAATTAAGCATACACTTTACATGGTATATGCAATTTGTTTTCTTATTTTTTGATGGTGGAGAATTTTGAAAACCAGACCTTTGAAGATCAAAAGTTAATTACGCATTTTTACGGGAAAGCAAACCAGGCAACTGACAAGTTAGCAAATGAGGCAGTGGACCATCAACAACAACACCCAGCGACGGCATCAACAAGAATATGGGATGATATATGTCCGAACTTTGTTTCAAACATTGTATTAGATGATAGAAACGGGGTCACCTACACTCGTACTGTTAAAACTATAATTTCCTAATCATAAATAAAACTTGGGGGATTTTGTGTTTCCCCCTCAAAAAAGATACCTATTTTGCATTTCCCCCTTTTTAAATCACTAATTGGTGAAACCCCCTATCCGTCATAACTGCCGTTACTACCCGGTTAGCTGCGGACGTGCAGGACACATGTGTGTAAATATATAATAAATAATAAAATTGAAAAATCCAAAAATATCAATTCCAAAACCTAAATCTCTTCCGCCACCGCTTCCTGCTGCTGCTGATGAAAGAAAAGCATAAACTGTATTTATTTTTTGGAGAATATGCCGCAATTTTAGATTTCTATAATGATCAGGGTATGTTGTTTCATCTCAAACTCGAAATCTTAATTGGAAAAATCAGTGAACGAATTGGTGATGTTTTCTTGCGGTGTTTATGGAGAAAAATCAGTAGAAGAAGATTGATACTACCACCGACGGTGATGATCAACGAACGAGATTGATGAGTGTAATTGATTTCTCTTAGGATTGTGAGAGATTGGTTTGGGTTGAATTATAATTTGATGTTGCAGAGAGTAGATTTAAGCAAGAAATTCAAAGTTGTAGAAAACAAAACTCAAATTTTTTAGCTTCCCCCGACCAATTCATCCACAATAGCTCTTTAATTTTTTTTGCTTCTTCCTTGTTTGTCCGTACATAAATGTTATTGGTTTGTTCTCGAGATATACATCACTACTTGCTAAAGCTTATTTATATCCCTCTATGATGGGAGTTGGCAGTAGAATTTTCTCAACTAATTTAATCAATGAAGTGAAAATGGAGAACTCGTTTTGGAGGGTTAGGGTTTTGTATGGATTTGGGGATTTGAAAAAATTCTATATGAATCGGGTTCTCTGAGATTGAATTAGGTTTATTTTTGGTTAAGAAGAAACGAGAAGGAATTTTATGAAAAGTAAGATCGTCAATATAGGGATGTTGATGGTGGTGGTCGTAATGGATAAGGAAGTGCTGGCTATGGAGGCGATACAAAAGAGTGTAAAGTTTTTCATTAGGAAATTTCAGGGTTTTTCAATTTCTTATTTTATATCTTACGCACATGTGTTTTGCACGTTCACAGTTAACTGGGTAGTAACGGCAGTTATGACGGATAGGGGGTTTCACCAATTAGTGATTTAAAAAGGGGGAAATGCAAAATAGGTATCTTATTTGAGGGGGAAACACAAAATCCCCCATAAAACTTCCAGTTCAGAAAAAAGAAAAATCAAAAGTGAAAGATTAGAAGGTACTTGAGGTAAGTTTATTCTCATTTCAACAGCAGTAGAGAATTACTAGTATTTGTTAATTGCATGTTGTTTGTTAAAGTTAATTAGGTTTACTTGTTTCCACAAATGCAAAATGATTCAAATTCATTGGAGTAAGTTGTTAATTGGGAGACTAAATCCACTAACATTAACTCCAAATAATCATTTGCCACTGAACTACTAGCTAATAAGATCATCTAATTAGCGATCGAAAATTATAAACGACAAAAAGTGACACGACCGAACATCAGCCGCGAATCGAGTATTGCACTTTCCAGTACAATATGTCTGAATACGATGTCTATAGATTATTGATTTATGATAGTATTTGAATGTGAATATCAAATATCGTTATAATCATTTAATGTTAAGCAATTGCTTAAACTAATATATAAATCTTTAGAATCGTAATGTAATGTTGCGACATCGTAGAGGATTTGTTGGTTTATGAGAATTTAAAATTTCTTTAGCTCGATTAGGTTTTCAGTTCTTGTTTTTTGCTATTTTAAGATGAAATTAGTTGTCATTAGCCAACCCATTTTTTTGGTCTCTACATAGATTCCATCGTCTCAAGGAATTCAATGGCTTGATAATTAAAGTCTAAAACATAAACAAAGACAATACCTAATTGAGTTTCTTAATTAAACAATTTCTCCATGTCTCTTTCAAAAGTTTGTTGAGCAGACTTGAAAATGTTCGGTTGGTTAATCATCAAAAAAAAATCTTTTGGCCTTTCTAGCTCTCAAGAGTCAGCATGCAACTTACAAAATGTGTTCCTTTTGGGTTCTTGATTCTCAAACATACCCCTCCCTTATACATGTCCTTTGGTAGCAAAAGTGACCTTGGCTGAATATTCTAAGGCTAATTATGCTTGGGGGTGCCCATATCGTAGTTGTGTAGGTATTTAGTTATAATAGAACTACAATAAATTAATAACTCCGCTAAGATAATATTTTTTTGTCAGTTTCGACTTGGACCAGTGTGCTAAATTAATAACTCCGCTAAATTTATAAAAGGGGAAAATTATTTCTAGCCCATTTTATCTTTTTTATAAATGGAAAATCCATCATTAAGATGGTAGATATATGGAGCCCATAATTAGTTATTAGTATTGTTAGATTACATACATAACCTTTATCTAGATTAGGAGAATAATAACGGAATTAAAATTTATAAAAAATTACAGTTTTGAAAATTCAAAATACCTAAAATTAACTAATTCAAAATATTTTTTCAACTAAAATAACTTTTCGTAATTTCTTTTGAAAACCGTTATAATTTAATGTGACAAAGGATAATCCCGGTAATTTCTCCCCATAAATTCTATTTTCTGTTTGTTTCCTCCCGTAATAACTACCTCCTTTAGAAGAAGAAGGAAAAAAAACCCTCAAATTATCACCTGTATGTACAAAAAATTAAAAACTCCAATTATCACTTCTAAGATAACTTTAATTATCACTTCTAAAATAACTTCAATTATCACAATATAAAAAAGAAAACTTCTAAAATAACTCAAATTATCACCCCTAAAATAACTCTAATTATCATCGTATAAAAAAAAACTCCAATTATCACCCCTGTTAGAGCACTGCTCGGTCGAACTCGCAAGCGTTGCTATCTCAAGCTTGTTTGTCAATGTTAGTGATCAAAACTATAAGTCTTGATTTCTAGTCTACTTAAAGTAATGTCTCGGACTAGGATAGATTGTGTAATTGAGCATTAGACTTCACGGCGTTCATCATTGAAGACGAAGAACTACTAAGGAGAGCTTGTGGAACTTCATAAACAAAAGGTATGTGGAGACTGAAACTCATTTATCACTTGGAAAGTCTATTTCTACTTTATTTCCTATATTGAGACAAAAGTCGTATTACGATAGTTTTCGATTATACACATTTGAGATTTCGAGCTGAGTTTAACTCTCTTACATATTTATCGAAATATGTGTTGGTAAGCTTTCGCTTCAACCAAGTTCATCTTATATTCTTGACGAAAGTCAAAAGATGATAATGTGAAAATTGCCGGGTAACATCTTACATGGTTTGTGTGATACAATCATTTGGTGTAGACTTGGAATGTTTCGTTATGATTATTTCAATAACTTGAAAATTGCTTTGATGTTAATAGTGTATGAAAACGGCTATTGTCATCCTCTAAGAAAGTCTGGGTTATCAATTTGTTTCTTGTGCACCTTGATTTATCAAAAGACGGAACAAAAACTCTTGGGTATTTCTATGGGAGACAGATTTATTCATTCTATAGACTTTTCTGTGTGAGACAGATTTGTTTATCAAGTCTTCGACTTTGGGTTGTAGCAACTCTTAGTTGTGGGTGAGATCAGCTAAGGGAATCAAGTACGTAGTATCCTGCTGGGATCAGAGACGTAAGGAGTGCAACTGTACCTTGAATCAGTGTGAGATTGATTAGGGTTCAACTACAGTCCAGTCTGAATTTAATTTGTAGTAGGCTAGTGTCTGTAGCGGCTTAACACAATGTGGTATTCAAAACTGGACTAGGTCCCGGGGTTTTTCTGCATTTGCGCTTTCCTCGTTAACAAAACTTCTGGTGTCTGTGTTATTTCTTTTCCGCATTATATTTTGTTATTTAATTGAAATATAACAGGTTGTGCGTTGAATCGATCAATTGGGAAATCCAACCTTTGGTTGTTGATTGAAATTGATTGATCCTTGAACGTTGGTCTTCGGTACCTTTTAAGTTATTTCTCTTATATTCAATCGGGCTCGCAAATTCTTATTTGCTGATTACGGATTGAATTAAGAGATAGAGATATAAAACTCTTTGATATACTTTTCTCTAGATTGAGTCTGACTGTCTAGTTGATTCTCTTGAAAGTATATTGGAGTTTGGTTATTCAGATTGCCAAACGAAATATTGGGTGTGGTTGTTGTACCCCCACTTTTTCAATTGGTATCAGAGCAGGCAAACACATTAAAGACCTCATAAGTCTGTGTTTGTAGCGATCTGAATATGGACAGAAGTGTTATCTCCATAAACGTACCACCAGTCTTCGATGGCTCAAACTACTCATGGTGGAAAATTGTTATGCGTGCTTTTCTTCAAGCTCGTGATTTTCAAATGTGGGTACGTGTTGTTAATGGCTATGATCCTCCGGTTAATACATAAGGCGATGTATCTATACCCAAGGATATTGGTAGATATAGTTCAGAAGAAATCCTTGTTGCAAAGCAAAATTCTGACGGTTTAAATGTTATCATACATGCCATTACCCCAGATCTTCAGCATCATGTGACTACTTGCACAAAGTCTAGAGAAGCCTTGGATATCTTAGAAACTATATTTGAAGGGAATGCCTCTGAAAAGGAAGTTAGGCTTCAAAACCTATGTTCCGATTGGGAAAACCTTCGTATGGCAGATGAAGAGTCAGTTGATGAGTTTAATCACAAAGTGTCTGAAATTGTTAATGCATCTTTTGCATTAGGTAAGACTATTCCTGAAAAGGACATTGTGATGAAAATTCTCAGATCACTGCCATCTAGATACGATTCTAAGAAGCATGCCATCGTTGAAGGAAATAATCTCGCAACTATTTCCAGAAATACTCTGGTTTGGAATTAAAGATCTTTGATCATGAGCATACATCCAAATCCGGAAAGGATGTTGCTTTCAAAGCACAGAAAAACACCAAGTTACTTGACAAAAGTAAAAGTGTTTGCATCTCTGAAGATGATCTTTCTGAGGCCTATTCATCAGATGAATATCTTGACAAGTCAGACTCTTTGATCACAAGATAGTTTAGGGATCTTCTTTTGAAGAGAAGTAAACGGTTCTCTAGAGATAAACCTAGGTCATCAGTTAAACCTCATAATCGTGTTCCTCCTAAAAACAAGGATATTGATGAGACTGATGACGAGGATATGCCACAGTGCTTTAAGTGTAAAGGATTTGGTCATTTTGCAAATGAGTGTCCAAATCGTAAAAAATACACTGGAAACAAAGGTCTAGCTGCAACTCTTGATGAAATGTCTGACAACTATGACTCTAATGAAGATGAAAAGTTAAGTGTTGCACTTCTTTGCGAAAATATTGATTTTTATAAGTGTAGCAATATATACATCAATCTTGATATTCTTTCAGAAGAAACCTCAACCATTCTAGAAGAAGAAATTGACCTATCTGTTGGAAACTCTCTGTCTGATTTTTCAGGTTCCACCTTGTGTCTAGCAGCTTACACAACCATGGCGTCTGAACCATCTTCCGTGTTGACATGTTCTTATTGTTCTCTCAAAGGTCATGAACTATTAAAGTGTTTAAAGTACAAACACAAAATAAGATACGTCAACAAACTTCAACGAAGAGCAAATCGATTAGCAAACAAGCTCAAACTTGTTCAAAAATCACCTGAGTTATGTAAACTCATTTCATCTTCGAAGAAGTTAGTTTCCAAAGAAAAGACTAGACCACTAGATAAAAAATTATGGTCTAAACATTCTGTGAAACAGGGTTCTATGAATTCCGTTCGAAAGGGTTATGGTGGACAAATTATTGTTCACCCAAGCACAACTTGATTGTGTTGGTTGGTGCTTCTTGTCTCATGTGCCTGATAAAAAGAGACAAGATTGTGCACACCTCAGGCTTTAGGAAAAGAGAATTGTTTTAGATTGTTTTGTCTTTCTCTTTTTAGTCTTGTTGTTCTTTGCAAGTTTGGAATTCTTCCATCTTTCATATCTAAATTGATATTGGAAGGAACTTCTCTGTTTAGTCAATAAAAGGGATTATTCTCGTCAATTCTACCCTCTTTAGGGCTGAGAGTTGTGCGTGCGTGAACTTGTGTGTTTAAAAGGTTCCATAACCCTACATTCCTTTTCCTTCTCTGAAAAGCTCTTTTTATCACAAGATTGCTTGTTGAGTCTGATTTGTGAATTCCTCCCACAATCTCATACGTGTATAGAGAATCCAAGTATTATGTCTTCTGATGGAAAAGATGTTGATATGATTGTTAAGCCATCAATCATGAAGGAAAAAGATAAATCTCATATTCCTCCAATGTTGAAAAGAAAAGGAAGGAATGTGAGGAAGCCAAGAGCTGTTACTTCAAATTCTCAGAAGTTTTCTGATGTTCTTGAAGAGTTGAAGGAAACAAGGAAGGAGATTCAGGAAATAAAGTCTATTGTTTTTAGGACTCTCGAAATTCAGAAGGCCCTGATTGGACATCGGTCTAAAAGGTTTGTTGGAATCAACTCCTTTCTTCATGAACCTTATGTTCTTATGAATGTTGACGACAAGGAATTCGGGGACGATAAAGAATTTTTTAGAGGTCTTAATGTCTAGGACACTTCTTATGAGAATTTATTCTTGTGTTTTTAAGAAGGATAACTAGGGTTTGGAATAGCTATTATTATGAGTACACATAGCTATTGCCAACGATTGTCATCTTGCAATGTTTTTAGATTTATTTATTTAAATTCTAAAGTTCATTTGGAAGATGATTTTTTGCAGTATTAATCTTTATGATTTTATATTGCAAATTGTTCTGGGATATGTTGTTTACGTCCGTGAACCTTAACTGTCCCATATTTGTTCAAAAGTTAACTCTATTATATGTCGATATGAATATATTGATAAAAGATATAATAAACTTTTGACTACAAAATTAAAGCCTTTTATGTCATTATGCAAATATTGATGGAAGAAAGGATGAACTTTTGTATACAAAGATTAAGTCTATTATATGTCATTGTGCAAATAATGATGAAAAATAGAATGAATCTTTGATTATTCCGCAGTATTGGTCTTTCCCTGATCCACATCTTGTGTATGTACTGTGTTGCTCCGTAAGTTTTCTTATGTCGAGCATGACCAATTGAATTAATCATTTTCCTTGTGCTAATTCAATTGAGATTTTTGGATACAAATTCATGTTCTCATGTGATTTGATTATGTCAAAAGAAATCCTTCTTTTCTTGTAAAAGTAAGGTTTGTTCTTTCGGGAATGACATATTATGGGGGAGAGTTCTTTTCGAACTTGTGCTTAATTGCCAAATCTTTGTGGGGAGTGCGGCTGTGGAATATTGTAGGAGTTTTCTTGTATCTTTATAAACTCCTTGATGAATGCATTTAGCTTCGGCTATATGATTGCATCTAAACAAGTTGGTATGTTATTCTCTTTTGGTCATGAAGTATATCTATGAAAATTTCATTAGGATCCCACTAGTTTTCGTACCTTTGCCAATTTATATTGACAAAAAGGGGGAGAATTAATGTGTAGTCCATACTACAAATACATATGGTTTACGGATAATTATGTAAGGGGGAGTGGTTTTCATGTGAGATGAAGTATTGACTAAAGGGGAGTGATACATATCACCATAGTATTATTGTCAAAGTTGTGGTACAATTGAACTTTGATGCTGTGTAATGATACTATGACATTGTATAACAATGATTGAGAGCAACTGTTTTCTCATTATTATTGCTACGGATCTTCAACAACTATGATGCTGAATTGAACATCTATGGAATCATGGGAGTACTTGGAAGTGATGAAGATTTCAAGTAAAGTTGAAGAACCAAGGAGATCAAGCATTTGGATGAGAAGCTACAAAGTCTTATTTATTTTGTAATTCATATGTATTGATAGTTTTGTCACTAAAATTGACAAAGGGGGAGATTGTTAGAGCACTGCTCGGTAGAACTCACAAGCGTTGCTATCTCAAGCTTGTTTGTCAATGTTAGTGATCAAAACTATAAGTCTTGATTTCTAGTCTACTTAAAGAATGTCTAAGAATAGGATAGATTGTGTAGTTGAGCATCAGACTTCACGGCGTTCATCATTGAAGACGAAGAACTACTAAGGAGAGCTTGTGGAACTTCATCAACAAAAGGTATGTGGAGACTGAAACTCATCTATCACTTGGAAATTCTATTTCTACTCTATCTCATATATTGAGACAAAATTCGTATTACGATAGTTTTCGATTATACACATTTGAGATTTCGAGCTGAGTTTAACTCGCTTACATATTTCTCGAAATATGTGTTGGTAAGCTTTCGCTTCAACCAAGTTCATCTTATATTCTTGACGAAAGTCAAAAGATGATCATGTGAAAATTACCAAGTAACATCTTACATGGTTTATGTGATACAATCATTTGGTGTAGACTTGGAATGTTTCGTTATGATTATTTTAATAACTTGAAAATTGCTTTGATGCTAATAGTATGGTAAAACGGCTATTGTCATCCTCTAAGAAAGTTTCAATGATTGAAAAAGAGTTTAGAACAACTGGATATGCACATAGTCTGCGTACTTGCATATATGTAATCCATGTCCGGGAACTATAGTATGCATACCCATATGAGTACCTGTTGGTTTGTGAAAGTACGGGTACCTAAGTACACATACCGGTACGCGTACTTGCATAAGGTATAGGTCCGGGAATTTCTGCTGAAGTTTGGAAGTGTTAAGGTATGCGTACCCGTTCGCATAATGGAAAACCCAAACCCAGTCCGGTCACTAAGGTATGCGTACCCGTTTGCATACCTAAGTGAATCATGTTCTAAAATCGGCTTCCTCATGAACTAATACATTTATATAATAAGGAATGCAATCTTTGCAAACCGTGGCTATAATGTTCATGAATTGATTCGAGTGAATCAATCCGATTTTGCTTCAATTGTGTTCTTGTATACTTCTATGAGAATATAGCAATTTAACTCTAATAACTAGTTTCATTCGAGTCATTTGAACTAGTTGTTGTTAAGATGAATAAGGTTGATATGAAGGTGTTCATATAGCTAACTTTGGTTAACTACTGTTGACCCAACATAGTGTACACGTTTAGGTACGTTTACTCAAACCTAAATGAAGGTACATTTCATTTGTGTATAACAAGCTAAGTTCGATCTAGCGGTTGAAAGATATTAGCTTGAGTTGAATCGGGTTTTCATCTAACGGTGAATATTGAATGCTTGGTTACCTAGGTAAAATTGATTGCAAACCCTGATTTGAAGACTATATAAGGGAGAACTCTAATAACGGGGAAACCTAATCCCCACACCTCATGTGTGACACTAGTTGCGACTAGAGTCGATTCTCCTTTACCTAGATTTTTCTAAAACCATTATAGGTTAACGACTTAAAGACTTCATTGGGATTCTGAAGCCAGACCCAACTATTTTCTCTGTAGTTGCGTGTTCTGATCTTACTTTGTTCTATCGTGATTGAGTACTATCTTCTCTAAGATTGGCTCGAGAGTGATCTCCGATAGGCAAGATAAAAAGTAGTCACAAACATCTTCGTATCATCGTTTGTGATTCCAAAATATCTTGTTTCGCTACCATACGATTAAGATTATTGTTAGATAATTGATAATACTAGGCTGTTCTTCGGGAATATAAGTCCGGGTTATCAATTGGTTCCTGTGCACCTTGATTTATCAAAAGACGGAACAAAAACTCTTGGGTTTTTCTGTTGGAGACAGATTTATTCATTCTATAGACTTTTCTGTGTGAGACAGATTTGTTTATCAGGTCTTCGACTTTGGGTCGTAGCAACTCTTAGTTGTGGGTGAGATCAGCTAAGGGAATCAAGTGCGTAGTATCCTGCTAGGATCAGAGACGTAAGGAGCGAAACTGTACCTTGAATCAACTTGAGATTGATTAGGGTTCAACTACATTCCAGTCCGAAGTTCATTGGTAGTAGGCTAGTGTCTGTAGCGGCTTAATACAGTGTGGTGTTCAAAACTGGACTAGGTCGTGGGGTTTTTCTGCATTTACGGTTTCCTCGTTAACAATAATTCTGGTGTCTATGTTATTTCTTTTCCGCATTATATTTTGTTATATAATTTAAATATCACAGGTTGTGCGTTGAATCGATCAATTGGGAAATCCAACCTTTGGTTGTTGATTGAAATTGATTGATCCTTGAACATTTGTCTTTTGTACCGTTCAAGTTATTTCTCTTATATTCAATCGGGCTCGCAAATTCTTATTTGCTGATCGCGGATTAAATTAAGAGATAGAGATATAATACTCTTTGATATACTTTTCTCTAGATTGAGTCTGACTGTCTAGTTGATTCTCTTGAAAGTATATTGGAGTTTGTCTATTCAGATTGCCAAACGAAACATTGGGTGTGGTTGTTGTACCCCCACTTTTTCAACCCCTAAAATTGTTAAAAAAAACAACAACAACTCCGATTATCACAAAAATTGGTAAAGATAAGTAACTCCAATTACCACAAAATAATAACTAAAGTTTTTTCTCGATATTCTAATTTTCCCAAATTTGTAGAAAATATAATTAAAAACTCCACTTATCACCCTCGATTTGTAAGAATTATTAGGTATCACCGGGGCCTTACGGCCCCGGCTCAACCTCTGTTTAGTGTCATGTATCATGTAATCTTCGGTGTCCGACACAGAGTTTATAGCTTGTATGTTCTGTGAGAATATTTTAAAGTATCATTAATATGCTTATGTAGTTATCATTGTTTATGTTATCTAGTTATCATAGTCGGTGATTTCTTAAAATAAATTCCTTGATTTCTATTTTATCCGTTGATTCCAGAATAATAAAATGGTGATCATAGATTATATGTGAACATTATCTTTGAAAAATGCCTTTTGACATAGCCAAAAACCCGGTGAACCATAAGATAATGTGACCAATATAAATTGGAGTTATAGCATACCTTGCCATGAATATTAATTGACTAAGATAACAAAAGAATTTATATGCATTTAAAACTACTCCCAAAAGTGAACGAATACGTCTTTGACCCATCCATGAATTTCAAGCTTCTCTTTGCATTCCAATATTCTTGCATAGTTGTATTTTGTCTCGAGTTTAGATTTTTTTTCAATGTCGGTTAGGTATATCCGGTCTAGATGTTGTTTGAATTGTCGTAGCTTGTGTTTTTGTTTTGATTTTAACTTTTCTATATTTTTATGATTGTTATCATATATTTGCAAAGTATCTGTCAGACCTACCTTGTGCAAAAAGACTTATGCATTTACACACCATTTCCGTAACCTGATCTCCTAAATATTCAATTAACTCCTTGTTGATTTCTTTGAGTGTTAAATCACGGTTGTCTTATGTTCAATGAGATTTTCATCTTTTAAATAAGCCTCGAGCATCTTACTGTCATCATCAGCATTATCGTGAAAGAAATAATCCTTGATAATTATTAGTCTCAATATTGTGGGTCGCATTTCATCTTGTTGTTTATTGCTACCTCCTTCGTTAAGTTATGATAATGATATATTCTTCGTTGTTTTTGGTTGTTGGATCCCTAGACCTAAAATAGTCTTTTTCCTTATGTTTGTTATTATCTGTCTTTTCCGCTCTACGTCGGTTTTTATCTCATAATCAGATGCTTATGTTATCCATGTATCGCTGCTGATATAATACGGTTTATGTTATCTAGGTATCACCGTTGATTACCTAAAATTTTATATCGTGTCCTTTTTATTCGTTAATCTATTGTAATTGAATGTTGACCATGACCATTGATTGAATGTAAATATCACCCTTGAAAGTTAATGGCAGTCAAAGTATAATGTAATTTATGAGGATGATATTGGTCATTTTTATCTAACAAATTAGAACATGCAAACACGGCCCGAATACATGGAATCTTTTAACCAAAGAGAAAATGAACAATTAATTACACAATTTCGGTATTTGCTTTAATAAATTATTCTAAAGAGAAAAGATTTTATGGATTTAAAAGCAATAGGTCTAAATTTTATGAAAGGAATCCAGGAAATTTATACCGAAGAGAAAAATGGTCTGATCTGAATAAGAATTCAAATTACTGAGACAAATAATAAGATAGATAATGAGGTGAATAATGCAAAGGCAACATATGATAGTATGAACAATATAATCTTGGGTTATAGCATACCTTGTCAAGAATATAAATGATGAAAAGAACAAAATAATTAAGATTCATTGAAAAAAGTGAATGGATACGTCTTTCATTCGTCCATGAATTTTAATCTTCTTTCTTTGGGAAATTCCACTATTCTTGAATACAGTAGTTGTGTTTTTTATTTTGTTTATCCTGGTTTCGTATTTCCATTTCACACATTACTCTGAATTAACTTAGCCCTATGTTTCAGTTTTGATTTTAACTTAATATTTTTTTCAGCTTTTTTTAATATTATTTAAAATTTTCTAGCTTAATACTCTTGTTTTTTTCACAATCTTTCCTACACTGTTTCGTTTCAAGCTCATGTTTATGCAATTCCTTTTCAGATTCAAATGACACAAAAGGTTTAAATCATCCCAAAATATCGATGTTGTTTTGTTGCTCTAGATCCTGCAAGAAGTTCTCCATTTCACAAACATGTTTCAAAAAGAATATATATACCTCTTGCATTTCATTTCTTTTTTTGAACTATTTTTTTTAAGCACCCACCTTGATGCTTGCGAGTTTCAAACTTAGGTTGTTGGTGTTATCACCCAATGACATTACTATTGTACTACAACCATCACCCAATAACTTTACCATTATACTACAGTGATACCTGTAATAGATACCTCTTGTATTTCCATTACATGACTAAGCAAGTTTTACAGGTCCTCCAACCGACATTTTGGCCTCATCTAACTTGGTTGGTATTTTCTTGGCTTTAATTTGTCTAGCTTTGTTGGTGTTTTTTGTCCTTCACTAACTCCACTCTCATCCCTTTCCTGTCATGTTTTCCTGATTTTCTGTATTTATATTTCTTTCTTCTTCTTTTTTTCTTCTTTTTTTCCTTTTTTTAGTAAACTTTGACGTATGAATTGCATGTTATTTTATATATTGTACGTATATTTTATTATTTGAATCTAAACCACCGGTTAATTATCTAAAGTTTGAAATAGATGGAAATAAAATGTATAATTCCCTAAATTTCCTTCATGTTTCCCAAGTCAATAATTTATTTTCTTAGTATGGACATGTCAAAATGCAGAATTAAACCGTAGTGTATTACCATTGTCGCCCAAGTCATATTACAATATTCTTTATAATCAGTTTCTACGGGAAAATGTCATTGATATATAAACAAAACCTTTCTATGCTTATCACTCTTCTATCTTTACCTGTTAATATCTCATCTTCAGTTTTTTCGTCTCCAAATATGTGATCAAAATCCTAGTAGCTTCATCAAGTCTTTCGTAGTTTTTATGTCTCAACTATATGATCAGTGCACAAACTTTTAGTTGGATTCCATATATTGGGAATCCTAATTATTCTAGATTTTTAGAATTTGTTAAGAGTTATGAAACTTCATGTTGATGTATTTCAGTGTGGGTTCATTATTATTTGAATCCATACTATATATGTGTTTTTCTCTTGGTATAAGTGATATCAGATGTGATTTGATCTTATTTTCGTTTTTAGTCGTTTGTGTTGCAATAATCCTTTTTTTTCAAGATATTTTGGATCCTCCCATACTTTCTAGTATGTTTGAACACGTGATGTCGATGATTGTATCTAGAAATTCTATTTCATATCTTTATTGCAACTCATTTTTTTTCTATATTAGCATCACCTTTCCCAAAATCCTTATTTACATACTTGAAAAGGTGTAGTAATGTCATGTTTACTGTGTATAGAATGAAATGTACTGATTGCAAAAAGATAAAATTGAATCTAGTGTAACATTGATCATGACCTTTATAAATATACTTATTTATGTATTTAACAACCCTGATACCTTCACAAATTTCAACATTGATATGGAAATTGAACGTCCTAGAAGAATATGGGTTGTACTAAACAACACCTATATTGTTTGTTATGTATCCCGGATGATCAATCCCCCTCCTTCAACGTATCGGTGAAAGATTAGCTACACCTTTGTCCATGGTTATATTATCAGCGGGTTTGGTTGGATATCTACTGCACTTTCCATTTCTGATGCACATCAAATCCGGACGACATGGATAGTGCAACATACATTTATGTACAATCTCAAATAGAGTTCGGTCAGATTTTTTGTCCGGAAATTTGGTAAAAAAAAAATCAACTTATTCCGATTTACTAACTTTCGGCACCATCCAAGAAAAAAAACATTGTGCATATGAGGCAAACCACATTCTCAACATTTAATCGTAACACATGGGCTACTGCTTTATACCAAACACATTTGTTTTTTTATTTCTTTCATCAATTGAATTATTCGGTCATCTCTCTTCAATTTTAAAACAGGGGCTATCATATTGGGACGTTACGAAGCGTAACAATGTAGTTCTGTTGGATTTATGGTCATTGTCAAGAAGATATATGGGTGATGATTAAAGCGTGTAATGTCAATTACTAAATATCGAATAGATTCCTTGGACCACCAATGACTCACATTTTTATCCATGGGATTAACATTACTCAGAATCTCATGTATGAAAGAATATATACTCGGCATATAACACACATTATGTTGTGAAAAAATATTTTGAAAATTGTCCCAAGAACATCTCGGTTCAGATGGGGATTTGTTTTTCCGGAACACTAAGGGCATGATTAATGTCGTATATATCAATCTTAGAATAAAATGGTTCCCTTCATTCATCGGGTATTAATGCTCCGCTCATGTGTTTACATTCACGTCTATTGAAAATTATTGTGGACCCTTTCCTTTTAGATTTCTTTTATCTAGACTACAATGAAAACTGGTACATGCATTCGAAATATTGTACTCTCAGATATGGATACAAAATAATCTTGACAGGGCATCATCACCTTTATATCCAATAAAGCTCAAACATAACTAATCATAGTTTAGTGATTACTCATTTACACATGAAACCAACCTATTATTTTGAAACGGATGGAGAATATAGAATCTCTTCACTCTTCTTGAAGTTCTTGGTGATAAAAAATGAAATCGGACGAAATTCAAATTGGCCAGTTGGATCGAGGGAGATTGCAAATGAGTTTTAGATTATGCTCAAGGCCTCTCAAACACTATTCATTGGAGATATAAAGCCATAGTAACTGAAGCTCAAAGAATATTGAAGTCTTGTGAGCATTTTTTGGATTTGCACTTTTCCCAGAAGGTTGGTTTTTCTTGGATGATCTGGTCAATCTCTCGTCAATCCAGTGCATGGCCCCACATAAATAACACACAATGTCCATTTTTCTAAGATGAAACAAATAGATAAGTCAAAGTTCTTTTTTATAATGCTTTGTGTATCCCACATCGTCCTCTTCGTATGACATACCACAAAAATCATCTGAACTATCCAATTTAATAGAGAAGTGAGGTTTGTATATATATTGAATCCAAACCGTTGTCAACTGAACCCCCATATGCTCCTCACCAACCAAATCGTTAGGATGGCTATTTGAACTCCCAAGATTCTTAACCTGCAGTCGGATGACTATTCCTTTGGATCATGGATCAACGAACATGACAAAGTCCATAAATATAGTCACTCGGATTCTTTCCAAGTTTCTTGGGACAGTACCTTTACATGAATTCTTTAAATAACACATACATATATGGTTGTGTTGGGAACTCTGCAACTGTAAATAGATAACATATATCGTTGTGTTAGGAACTCTGTAACTGTAAATAGATAAATTGTGTCAAGAGCATAAAAGCCAATTACTCAATGGAAACCATGAAAATATTAACATTTACATTTAAAACTGTAGATTAGTGCACGGTGAGTACTTCGTCCGAGGCCACATTTATTTTCAACAGAGCTTCTTCTGGACAAAGTGCTTGCTGGGCCACTCTTCGATTCTAGTCTAACGGAAAACATAATATTTTAAGGTTATTGGCAACAATTTAGTGCAAACACTACCATATAGAGGTACAACACAAATTCCATGAGTCTCATACATTTTCTCCCTGTAATGTTACTCCAAACTAAATTCATTCACTCGACTAATGCACTTGATTCGTAGCAGATTATGTATAATGATTACTTATCACGTAAGATAGGCTATTAAATAATTTGACTAATGAGATGGAGAAGCAATCTACTCATGTTCTCGATAAATTCATTAGATAATTGTCCATCAAGTTGGTTCACGTGGTTCCTGCGTTGTTGTAGTTCTCGACCTTCCCCTACTTCTTTATGCCGTTGTGCTTCTTTCTCTTTTTTTAGTTAAGTCATAATATTAAAGCCAAAAACAGTAATTACCCATGGGGCCCGAAGGTCTTGTACCCTTTAGAGAGCTAAAGGGCATACAAAACCTCTACATATCTAAAAATTACTCCCTCTGTCTCAAATTAACAGTCCTAATTGAATTTGTCAAGATATTAAGGAAATCCTATAAAATGTCGTGACTAACCCTTGACTAGCCATATTTAATATTATGTTGTTACCAAAACTAAAATTAATAGTATTAAAAATTATAATCTGGATAGTATTATTATTTTAGGAAATATTTTAAGAAAATAAAAACAAACTTATACTGTTTTTATTATAGAGTCCATAATTAGAACGGGATGTAAGAATAAGTAGAAGTTTTATTAGGAATTTTGTAACTATCCATAAATGTTTTTATTTAAAAAATGAATGACAATTAATACAAAGATATTGAGTATATTTTTTCCTTATATATGGTGATAATATTTAAGATTTTGAAATAAGTTTATATTAAAAATGATTTTATGATTATAAAAAATAAAGGGTATATTTGATAGTTTAAGGGAAAAGTATGTCTATAAACAGAGCGGACAGAGAAAAAAAGACGACCAAAGTAGAAATTAGGACAAATAAAAAAAGACAGAGGGAGTAATAGAAATGGGCAAAACAAGCCCTTACAGGAAACCATAAAAACCTATAACATCCGTTAAACTTCAAGCATTAATTACACACGAACTCCAAGCACCCTATAGATTACCCGTGTCCGTAGCAATCGTCATTCTAGCAACATAACTTCATTAGAAACTGCGTTTATGTGGTTGTAAAGGACCACAAACTTTACTACTTCTCGATGTATTACCATCAACTGATGTTATAGCCAACTTCATATTTACCAAATTCAAGATTCTCTGAGCTTTTTCCTCCGCAATAGGGTCAAACCCTTTATCTTTGTTGGAAGAGTTTATTGTAGACACCCCTGGAATATAATTTACAATCGCTGATAGGTTGGTATCAGCCTCCATCCCCTCATTATAATCTTTTTCAACTTGCTCGTCATCCTCATCATCCAGTGGAGACTCACGGCGTGTTTTTTGGGCAGATGACATCCCTAAAAAATCACATTATCATATAACTATATTGCACATGAACATCAATTACATAATTAACAACACATATATATTATGAAAAAGAAAAATCATGCATTATACTTATCACGTCAAATAATCATACATGTTATTATTTGTATTCTCTCTCACGATATTTTCGTTGCCGCACCATTCATTGGTGGCATTTATGTTATAATAATCTGGAGCAAAGCAGCACAGATACCTAAGAAATAAAACTAACAGATAGAAGAAACACATGTACTAGGTGGATGATTCATATACATCAAACTTGGTCGAAACGTAGGCTAGAGAGTCCTTTCATTTTGTGTAGTGGGGGTCTTGAGTCCACGGAGTTGGTAGGTTAATATTATAAGTACAATACATGTACTTTTTCCTAAGAATTTTTTGGATTATGGTTTCAAATCGGCATGTTTATTTGTTTGTTATTAGTTCATATATCCAACTATTATTTTTAATGGCATGCCTATTCCATTAATTAGGATATTAACTGAGACGTACCAATTTACATGTCCATGGGCAGACAACTGCATCCTTGGGATTCTAATGCAAAAGAGTCATTTGATTTTATTCTTGTCTATGTATTCGAGAGTTCGTGCTAATTGGTTACAAAATTATCTTAATTGATAAACATGAATAGTCATATAACCCTCTCTTGTTTTTGAATTTTCTGATCTTACTTCGCAAGCTTTCAGTATATACAATAAATTATAGATTTGGTATGAAGTTCAAAGAGATACTTAGCAAAAATTATATGAGATCTAGAAAAAATATCATCTCATGAACAGACGGACGGAAGTATCTCTCAAAATTATATGTCAAGAATGGACGGATGGATAGATATCTTACCAACTATCAATCCCAGCCGCCGTATGGGCGAAATCGATGGCCGTCTTTTTCCCAAGACATACACCACTTCTCTTTATGATATGGACTATGATAACTTTTAGGATGATTAGTCTTGAACTTGTTGACTGCAAGAACTCTTTATCAAAATTAATCTAGTCACTGATTAGCAGGTTTGAAATAGCGCAGCTAGGTGCATGAGCCATGCAAGAAGAAGACCGCAGCCATGCTCTTCACTCCTCCGATCATCTACTCGTTTTCTTCCAAAAGCGGCCTCCAAAAATCTCCTTTAAATCCACTGGTGATGGCTCAAAGCCTCAATCTGATTAGGTAACATCCACCTATTATATGGTTATTGCGTTGCGAAATCTAGGCATGCAAGTTCAAGTCAACAAAGTTATGCCAACCGAAACATAGCTGGAACTTCTTTCTACACCAAGCAAGAGTTGTAAAACCACCAAAGAACTTCAAAATCAACACTTAACTAAATTCCCTAACGAATCTAAATAAATTATGCATAAATTTTCAAGAGAACAAATAATCAGAAACACAGGTGGGTGAACCAATCACATAAACAATCGATACGAACTGAAATGACACAACAACATACCATGCATAGATCCAAATGGGCAGATTAGCTCAGGGACCTATTACTCAGCTACATTAAGCAATAAAAGAACGATGTAGTACCGGAGACTCTAGTAAGCTGGCAATCATATACCACACTGGAGTTTCCAGAATCACATGGTTTACGGGGTACTATCCCCAAAATCAATTTAGACAAAACTCGTTACATCATCATCTTTCAGCAATCCACGGTTGACTCAGATCTCTTAGTTCAAATGATCAGGTGGATATGCTCTCCTGCACCAAGTAAAATGAGTATAAAAACTAATCATTTCACCGCAACCTTAGAAACAAAGTGATTGATATATAAACCTAACAACCCTAGCATCACAAACAACCAAATAAATAATCCAATATGAAATCATCATATCAAGCCAGTAACCTTCTATTATTTCATATTCGCATTTTCGGGTGCTTAATAAGATCTACATGATATTGGTAACTAATTCAGTAGTCATCTAGGATACCTACCAACCTAAGTGATCCCGCACTATTTCCTTATGACTTATCTCCAGAAGTGATAGACTTTCTCCAATAGTGTATGTAAAGGGAATCCTTAATGACTCACACAACATAAATCACATTCTCAACACTGCAGCATTCTAAGAAACCCGAAAAAAGAAAAGATGAAAATCAGTGCACATAATGAAAAGAAGAGACGATTTATTAATTTCTTTAGTTAAGAAATCCCCAGCTGAAGAAAAATCAAAACTACCTTTTCGTTGTACAAACAAAGCTAGGATATTGAGCTACTCTACTATCCCGTCTACTATCCCGTGAAAACAATCTTAGCGGTCACCGAAAGGTTTACCCTTCGAGAGAGAATGAGAGAGATTTCTTCTTAATAACTTCTCCAAG
This sequence comes from Papaver atlanticum, assembly GCA_023531105.1. Taxonomy (NCBI): domain Eukaryota; kingdom Viridiplantae; phylum Streptophyta; class Magnoliopsida; order Ranunculales; family Papaveraceae; genus Papaver; species Papaver atlanticum. The sequence goes on along the minus strand of JAJJMB010009193.1, from coordinate 143,235 downwards.
ACTCTGAAGTCTGATCTAACATCATATCTTCTGTTGGAGTCCTACTTTGTGAGCATCAAATAATGGAATCACTGTTTTTTTTCATCAGAAGCATGTGTTAGGTTTTCTCCTACCAAACCAACCCAAGTAAGAATGCCATCTGTGGGAGTCGAACCCACAACTACATGGCTGAAAACCATGTGCTCTTCCATTTGAGCCAAGACAGCAGATACCATTTCCAAAGTAAGTGGGATATAATATGAAGTGATACAAAGTAGATTGAGCACGTTTATATTACCAATCTCAAGACCATAATGCAACGCTTGTTGCACTTCAAATGTCCCGGAACTATTAAATTGATAAAGATTAGAATCAAGCCAAGAACATATGCTTACAGACAAAAAAGCAAACCAAATTAAATTAATAATTTAACACCTTAATTTTCAATATCCTTAAAGCTCAACTCGTTGAACAACAATCCCATTAGTGCGGTATGGTAGTCAATGAAGATACTAAATGCAGTTTTAGTCAACTAAATCTATGCAAAAATTTACCAATACAACAATTAACATAGCATTATTAGTAAGCAAAATTATTTAGCAAAACGTAGCTGGAAATTGCGTGAGATAAATACAACAAAGGATTTATGCATTTCATATTTGCAAACTTTGAAATAGTTCAGAGAAAAATTGCAATTTGTTCAGTGCTAGTACAGGAGTGCAGAATCCTTTGGATCTCTCTTTTTCAGAAATAGCAATCTACTAATCTACATATCCAAGTTGCCCTGTGTCAGAAAAGAAGGAATGCTCCTGTAAGTGAAATACCGCAAATTCCTACTCAGAAATTATTGAATTAGTGTGTATAAAAAATATTGGCACATATAAACATTAGCAGATAATAAGAGTGTAAAAAGAAATAAACAACAATTAGTCGCAAATTCTAAGGCAGTAGCGTAACAGATTCATCTGAGCATGAGACATTACCACCGGAATTGCGTGATATTCTTGGACATTTTGATCATGTAGTTTTGTAAATTTGTGCAGTGGGCATAAAAGCTAAAACTATAACGGAACACATAAAAAGAACATGCTTTCATATGCAGTTGTTTCTAGCAAAGCTAAAACCTTTCAAGATAAACCAACCCTTCAAAGTAAAATCTGGGCAGTGAACCAACCTTGCTGGCATCTACTGGATGGATTTTTCAAAACACCGGTGATGATATTTTGATTTCTCGGAAGTATCAGTTGACTAAATGATCAAACATACGTCTCACTCAGTTTTACACCTTTGTAATGACAGCATGTAAGTGCTCCAAGCTGTAGCTGGTGCTAAGTGACACTCAGTTGTACACCTTGAAGTGCTCCAAGCTGTAGATGGTGCCAAGTGACCCTTTTTCGATGTTGTTGCTACAACAAAAATAGTTAGTCGTCGTTAGAGTGGTGTATGATTGCAAACGTATTTATTTTCAGCTAGGTTGGAAATTAAAACGTACATATATATATATATACACATGATCCTACACCAGCCAATTTTCAAATTATAGTGTTTAATCTGGATAACCTTTCAAGTCTATGTCTAAGTGTCTCCATCAAGATGAAACCAAAATAGTATATTCACTAAAGTTAAACAAATAGAAAGGATAAATGGGTACTACTTGAGAATATCTTACCTTAATATACCAAAAGGTCCTCCAGAACAGATCCAAACCAAAAGTTCAGCACATTGAGATAGCCATATTTTCATAATCTGAAAAATAACAAAATACAACCACCCCCATAAGATTATTGAATCAGTTGGTCTATCTTTGCGATTGTGTACGGTCCGTTAAAATACAACAAATAAAATTGAAGAAATTGATAGAAACCCCTAAATTCATGCATGAAGCAACAGAAAAGAAATGGTTTTCTCCCGAATTGTTACCTAATTCAACTTACCTTAGATCGCGTAAGAGTCTTGACAGGAAGGTCGATAAATATATCTTCTAGTGATATCATGAAATAGAGAGCATCGATATGCGTCTCTGCCAACAAACTTTCATCTTTCGGTGTTGTTGTCAGACTCCGCATCTTGATGGGGGCGCAATCTAATTTGACCCTTAAGGTTAGGAAAAGTTCCCCAGTAGCTCACATGCATGCCCGCTTCCTTCTGTATAAAGGACAACATAATCCAGTACAGAACAATGAATTAAGGATAAGGGATAGTAGATTATACAACTGCAATGAAACATGGGATGATAATTTATGTTTGAGGGATTTCGAAAAACAAAAATGTTTGATCCAGAGTCATTGCACCTGAGTCGAGTTCAAATCATACTGTGAAAGCACGCCTAATACCAAAAAAATAAATTAAAAGCTTAATACAAAATCTAAAAAAATTTAAAAATCATACAGAGCCATCGAGATCAAATCATACAGAGTCATTGCACCTGAGTCCAGTTCAAATCATACAGAGTCATCGCATCTCCTTAGTATGGACTAAAATCTAAAAAAATTAGCACCGGCGCGAGCAAAATTTCATGCGAGATCCAAATATTATCAGTAGAGCATTCCATAATGATGTCTTACTACATGCACCAAAGTCCAGAGATGAAAGAAGAAAACACAACATTCAACTTAGTAAAGTTATCGTCTTGATGTGGAGGAAGCCGGACACATAGGCTCATAGCTATCGGCTCAGTCTGTTTTGATGACTGAGATGGAGCTGATAGAATTTTTACTTTCGTCTATAGCATTCACTGCCGAAGTTAAGAGACTGTGATAGTCTCGTGTTGCTCCAGTAGCTTTTAGGATATCGATATTAAGAGATAGGTTGAGCCCAGCAAAATTATTGGTGGAGGCAACCATGCCTGTAAACAATCTATACTTTCTTTTAAAAGTTATAACTTGCAGTACCATTCCATCTCTTCTCATACTATCTCACGACAACAGTGCAGAAAAATACTACAAGCTATCACACATAAGGTTAAATTTGACGCTACCTTACACCAACACCTAACCTCCAAAGGTAATTAAGATTCATTATTACCCAGACTAAACAACCACTACTTTCATCAACTGTTACCAACTAATAAACTTCCACTGAGTCACTGACTATGGCTCGGAGTCTCAATCTACTCAACTACTTATTAATACTAATTTTATCTCAAAAATAATCCCAAGGCACTAAGATTTAGTCATGTTATAGTAAGAATCAGATAAATTACAGTTTGTTAGAAGACTAACCATACTTAGGTGAGTATGCTGAGGAACCGTTCTCATTTCCAGTTGTGGCGCCTATATTTCAACAATTTCATGAACAAATGGCAGATTTATCCCCACATAACTGTGATCATATTATAATTCTATACTCCATTGATCTACTGGCGATGGGCTTGAAGATATGGATTGACATGAGTCTAGCATTAGCTCGTGATATTGACTGATCTCTCTTGCTTGCTTTAATTTGTCGGCCAAGCTGGTATTACGCTACCTATCGCTGTCCAAAGGAAAGTAAAATTCGCAAATGTAAACACAATGCTGATTAATATAATGATACAACAAAGCTCCTGCAAAAAAGAACCAAGAAATTATATCAACCGATGGGTATAAACCAAGAAAGTTATTAGAAAAAGATACCTGAGAAAAGCATGCAGGTAAGATTTTAAAATATATATATGAAATTACTTTTTCTTTCTCTTACCCCTTCTTTTCATAATACCCACGTTATAATAAACTCCAACGGTGCCTTTTCAGAATCTCGATCCGCTCACTACTTATCAAAAAGTCTTTTTTTCTTGTTAGAGTACTAACAATGTAAATCAAAGTTCATGAGAAGGCTGATTATATTTAGATGAGTATCCCCGTAAGTCATCCAATCAGGTGAGTATGTTATGAATCATTCCATTGTCGAGCGCCTAACTTTCAACAACTTCACGAACAAATGGCAGAATACTATATTGATCCGATGACGATGGGCTTAGTGACATCTGGATTGACATGGGTCTAGCATTGGTGATTTTGCCTCCACACATTAATCCACGGGTAAATGGTTGTCTCTCCTTTCTTAATTATTCTTTGTTGGATTTTGCATCCACCTTCTTATGATCTGCAAGTACAGATATAGTACCAATTAACATGCAAATACGGTTGAAAGGAAACAGTAGAGGAGCTGTACATTTTAGTTGTGGCAACCCAAGTAAGAGCAGGTAAATCCATCAATTTGAGTACCTTCAAGCCAAAATTAGAGCCTTAAAAGGATATGATGCCATCAAATAATACTTATTTCCAAAGGTCAAGCAGAATCTTTATACTTGTTTCAGATTGCTCTTGCTCCACCTTTCTCTTCTTATCTGCAAGGAGTCCTCCGGGGATCCTAAAAGCACCACCCCCAATGCGAATTCATCATAGACAATGCATATACGCGAGTTCATAGAAGTATGCTGCAAATACACAGATCAACTGAAGATACCGATGAGCTCCGTAACTAAGAAACATGGAAAACAATGTGAAAAATCTAGGAGTTAACCCAATCGTGCTCTTCCATAGCTAATATATACACTCCAAAGCACCTAAAAAAATACATATGAATATATTATTTTTTGGCTGTTCAATGATTTGCACACTCCACATTCCTGCTCTCACTGTATTGCTAGGATAACTACTAAACCAACAATCTTAGAATGTCTCAGACATGAAACCATGTTAAGACATACAACGGATTCCAACCAACATACTCCTGCTGCCAATTTATGTCGTCGAAAACGCACACTATGAGTAAAATAAAAACTTAAACCACGATAAACCACAAAAAGAAAGAAAAAAAAAGAAAAAAAATCCCTTGTAAGGGAAAGAAATCAACAATCAAAATTTATTAAGAAATAGAACCCGCAGTTTGAAAAGAAGATTATCACTTATGTATAATCAATCAGGAGATCCTTATCGAACTCGATACTTATTATAGTTGGTTTTGATCAATATCTTATGGGCTCAGCTCCCTTTAGAGTCGCCCCTTTGGAGAGCTTTCCCTCCCCTCTCTTTTGATTATATCACTGGAAAGATACTTGCTGGAGTGGGTCGAGACCTAACAAAAGAAGTAAACCTGAAGTGTCGCGAAAGACTAGGATGGGAAACGAAACGGAATGTACCGGATTTTTTGCACGTGCAACCATCAAACCAGAGACCAAAGCAGGGCTCGACAAAACAGAAAGTATCATGGTACGTCGTCTTCTCTGAAATAATAATGTAATTAGTTTGTCATGAAATTTCTTTCTTTGAAGATTACCTTGTTCTTCCCTTCTTCTGCATCGTCTTCCTCTGCATCCTAAATCAATTCATAATTCCTAAATCAAACACATAAAGCAAAAACAAATCAGCATATATCAATCAAGAAGAAAATAAATAAAAATAAATCAGATTTAAAATTTCTAGGGTTACCTTCATCTTCCTCTCAGATACATCGTCCTTTACCTCTGCATCGTCCTTTCGATTAAATAAACCTTTCCTCATGGGATTTTTACGATACAGTAGATCAACTGCAGGATCTAAAACCTTAGAAACAAAAACAGATTTTCAATATTCTAGAGATTTTGCGCGACAGAGGAGAAGAACCGTAGCAGCAGAAAGGAAGAAAAAGGTTTTATGCGAAACAACCGAGCATCAACAGTCCCACCCGTAACAATAGTGAAATTTCCTGACCGTCGAAGTCAAAAACTCGATCCAGATGATAGCGACCGCAGGATGACAATCCCCAGTAAATCCTGATCGTTCTATGACTCTCAAATATCAGATTCAAAGTGCACATTTTTTTATAACAGTGATAATTATCACCGATTAACATTCTAGGTAACCCTAAAAATAAAAAAATAAAAGAAGTTTCATGTTCAAAAATTTCAAAATAAGATAAAGAAAACATTGCAAAAAATTTCATAACGTCCATTGGTGAAATCAAATAAGATAGACCAACTCATGTCACCACTAATTACTTGAACAGTTGAACATGATATATAAGGTAACATAAATCTGTTAGACTGTCTGCCAAAGGATGATTAATTGAAGTTTTGCTTTTCCCATCCAAACAAGCGGGTAAATAAGCTAACAAATCAAAATGGAAATTAATGCAGACTAGTGTTTGTTTCTTATCCTTCGGTAGTTCCTCCTACTCTTATCTCCCTTCTTTTCTTTCTTGGCTGTCTTTGGCAAATCATAAAATTAAGTTTAACTGAAATTGATAGAGCTTGGGCGTGTTTGTTAAGAGCTTAATGTGTTTGTTAAGACTTCAGTGTTTGCACGTATGCTAACTACAAAATTTCAGCCGGAAATAAAGGTATTTAATGAAGGGGGAAATATTTCTCGTCGGAGTTTATGAAGATTAAATATTAAAGATAAGAAAAGATTTCTCCTTAAATATGACCGGTTATGAATGGAATCAAAAATCAGAGAAAAAATAAAAAAGGCTATGAATATAAAAAAAAAAAATTTTGTTAGTTAAGGTTAATTTAATCATCTTGAAAATGTGAAAGTATAAATTCAATCTAAAACTATTAATCTTACCCGTAGATCTTGTATTTTGGGCTACTCATATATACCATCTTAAGAGAGGAACCAAATTTGGGTTCGTCAGAAATTTTCACATTTATAAAATAAATAAAAAAAATCACATTTATAAAATAATAAAAAAAAATTAAGTTTCCACTAGGCACAACTAATACATAAATTGATAATCAGTGTGATAACATTAGTGTTTATTAAAATAGGCATTTACGATTATTTGTTTTTGTTCACATTTATAATACGTTGGACTTCAACTTTAATTTTTTGTACTCCCTTAATATGTTCTGAAATGATTTTATTGTGTTTTTTTTTTCTTATTTTAATTTTAACATTAAAGTATATACATCTACAATACAAAACAAAGCTTGGCTAAGTTAAGCTAGATAAAGAGCGGCCGAGATTTGTCTAGGAAGGATAAATCTACGGCCGTGTTTTTTTCAACTAACCATTATAAATACTTTATTAATTAGTGTCCTATTAATTGCTCATGATGAATGAATAATTAATTTTTCATGATAAACGTTCATTTAATGAATTTAATAAATACATATTTTTATTAATAAATAAGTTTATTAAAAACTATATATATATTGATCGGTAAAGAATTTGGTGCTGGCGAGTTTCGAACTCAGGTAACTGGTATCATCACCCAATGACTTTACCATTGTGAAAAAAAGCAGTGGGTGGTGGAAACAGTGGCGGGTATTTGTGAGTGGTGGAGGTGGTAACATTACTGGTGGTGGAAAAAATAGTGGGCGTGGCTGATTTTTACGTATGGTGGTGGATGTTAGTGAATAGTAGTGGACAATAATAGTGTTGTGTCTTTACAAAATGGGCAACATTTTATTGTGATAGATGTAGTTGGCTGTTTTTAGCACAACTGGTAAGGACAAAACACAAATATTTTGAGGATGATACTAAATCATATAAGACAATATGATCATGACTGCTGGATCACCCAAATGGGAACCCAGCTATTTATATCACCCGATCGAATAAATCACGGTTTTTAGTATTAAAATAAAATTGATTAAATTTCCAGAATACAAAACAAAGTTTGGACAAGTTAGGCTAGATAAAGAACGATCAAATTTATACTTGGAGAACATAAATCTATCGCTATAAATGATCACGTTTAATTAAAATTTAATAATAAATGTTCTATTGATATTTCATAATAAAATGTTTCTTTAATTAATCAAGTGAATATATTTTTGTTGATACATAATAAATTTATTTGATATTAACCATATCAGTAAGCACTAATGGTGGTTGTGATGGTGGGCAGTGGTGGGGATAATGATGGTGGGTATTGGTGAGACTGGTGGAGTGGTGACGATAATGTGGTGGTGGAAGAAGTAGTGGTAGTAGGGTGAGAAAAGGGGTCCTAGGATGGTAAATTAAACACTAATGGTGGTTGTGATGGTGGATCGGCGGTGGAGGATAATGGTGATGGGTATCGGTGAGATTGGTGGAGTGGTGACGATAATGTGGTGGTGGAAGAAGTAGTGGTAGTAGGGTGAGAAAAGGTGTCCTAAGATAGGTAAATAATTTAGTCACCCTTGGTTAATTTTTCTTTGTTTTGTTTTAATTTTAGTTTAGTTTTCAAATTACTTCTTTTATTATTTTTTAAAATTAAAACAATTTTTAAAAGCCAGATTTTTCCAAAAAAGAAGATGTTGTGATTTTAAGATTTGCCGGGTAGGGGACGGGAAGAAAAATGAAACCTATAAAAAAAATTGACTAAACACAGGGCTGCACGCGAATTAATTGTAATTGGTTCAGTTTCTCACATCTCTCTTTATTCCCCTTTTTTTGTCATGTTTTCTGTTTCCGTCATTATTTCTCCCCTACTTCATGGGATTATGCAAAGGCAACGCGTGAATTAATTGTAATCGATTCAGTTTCTCACATCTCTCTTTATTCCCTTTTTTTGTCATTTCTCCCCAACTTCGTGTAATTATGCATGCTTGAGAAATAGTTCATGGTAATAGGTAAAGAGACAAGAAAAGAAATGGATCAAGAATTAAATATTATTATAAATTTTAGGAAAATGAATAAACACAAATCTATGTAAATTGGGAACCCAACAATTTATATCAAAGAGAAAAATTAAATTCTAATGCTAACAGATTTTGCAAGATTAAACTAATTGATTTTAAAATAATTTTAGGTGTTTTTAGTTTTGTTACAAGTTTGGTGAATGACCTTTGATGATATTTTTTTGAAGTAGTGAACGAAGTAATGTTCTACTTCCATATGATTTGCTCAAACGATTAACTATGTTTGTCCCAAAGGGTTGTACGACTTACATACACAATATTATAAGATTCGAAAATAAGAACATGTTTATTAACCAACTCCTCAAAACATTTAGACCAGGATCGATCGGTTCTATTCTTCTCTGACAATTACGACATGTATGAATCGATAGATACATTTGAAACACATATCACGGCACGGGTTGAGACCTAGTTTATACACATAACTAGGGCTTAACCCGTGCCATGATGGCACGGGCCATGTTTTTTGTTTTTGTAAATTATGATTAATAGAGATTTTCTAGGAAGGGTTGTTTGTGTGTTTGTAAATTTTACCCGATCAACAATTATCTTAGTATTTTACCAAGCAGATATATTACAACAGAAATCGAACAGTCTGGTTGATAAAATCATTGGTTGAAACACTCACGTATTTAAATGTTTGGTAATGTCCGATTGATTAATTGAATTAAAAAGTTGTTGGATTTTTATGGCGGTGTGGAAAAAAACACCCAACGGTGTTTTTTGAGGCCCAACTATATCGAATGCTAAATATTCCTGTTGCAATGAAAATTTTGTAAGTAAACGGTCATAATCAAACTATGCCAACTATGATCAATAAAATAGTAATGGCTAATGATTTAACGAACAAAAAAAAGAGAGAGAGATTGAGGGGAAGGTATGGGATTTTTATGGCACTGCGTGAAATTTGACTGATATGTTCTTGATAAACCAATCAAGGAATTCCTATTTAGTGACGTCATACCTTACATTTTTACAACAAATATTTGTATCCATTACAACAAAGCATCCCAAAATCATATATGAAGTTAGACCTTTACTACCTTATGAAATTAATCAAATTTCTTGACGCGGATTAAAGAAAATAATCATGAAATTCAATACTCTTAACTCCGAATTATTCCAATTACTAAAATCAATAAACCTTGAATCAGGTGTAGCCTCTTCCAACTTGAATTTGATCACTACATAACAATCAGTGACATTACCACGGTTGGGAAACTGAAGTTTTCAGAATTTCCAGATCCCAAATGTCAGACTTACACTTCGTTACCACTTCAAGTGCTCCAGATTTTAGGTCAAATTTGGTTTGCAGCCAAAGCATAGGAGCAGCACATGAATAATTCCATTTTTACAAAACGTAATCTTACAGAATGAACTAAAAACAATACCAAACTACATAAAAATTAATCAAATAAGTGATATATATTCTGAAGTTTTTCATACCACAGTGGATAAGATAAATTATACGGCGACCTAAACTCATGAATTCCCCACCCAACTATTGACCCCTAACTGCTTCAGAAACTTCATTTAAGTCCTTTTTAGGTATGGTTTCATCAGGGGTTGGAAAATACAACGATCAAGAACCGATATATCAACACTTTAAGCATCTGCAATTGAAATTAGATTTACAAAATCGTACAGTTAATCTTGGGAATACAACTGTAAATAGTTGAGAAAAATAAATATGCATTTGTAGCTTCTTCTATCCACATTCCCATAGTTGAGAAAAATAAAATTTACCGACAGTAGTAAAACCAAAACATTTCCTTTATAAACTGTGACTCAATCAGGTCCTTAAGAAATGCGGCTGGTCGCTATAGTTGTTCAAAAAGGTATCAGTCTTGAATGTGTAAAAACAACGAAAATGTCTTCATCTAATTCATGGACATGGCTTTCATTAATAATTTGACCCGTCTCGTTACATAACATAAGTTGGAATCTATAATTCAGATGCAACAACTAAAATTAGGATTTTACGTTTCATATAAAGGAGGAAATGGACAATAAGACTGACCATTTAGTTTATTGATGATGATGAGACTCCCATCCGATTGAAGGGGCAACATAAGAGCTATTCTGAAAGTGGAATAATCTCGTCATTGCTTACCTTGCATCACAAAACCAATTACATATTTACACAGAGAGAAATGGTTAAATTTGCCAGAGGCTGCTACACATGCTATTGGCGGGCAGACGAGACAATAACAAAAATAACCAAATGAATTCAATGTGATATAAAATGTTTAAACTTTCATAAGGCATATAAAGTATGACTCGGGGGTGAGAGGTAGCCTCCAATGAAGCATAGAAAGGTAGAATGATATGGGTGATTAAGCCTAAGATGAGCGGCAAGTTATTGAGTGGGATTAAAAAGACGACGAATCGAGTACGATGAAGAATGTTGTTACCCCCTTGGAAAAATTATTATTACACTTGTTTCAAACATTGCGCACCAGAGGAATTTCGTACTTAATAATCACCCAATAAACAAAATACTTAATCCGCAAGGTAAAGAGTTAAAATGGAAGAAGGGCGGAAGCAATGGATTTTTCAAAAAAAAATAAATGGTAAATACTCAATCTTATTCTAATTAGAAGGTATTGAAGGGACCGAGATCAACTTATCATAAATCGCTGTTTCTGTCTTTCCACTGCATCAAATGTCTAGAGTTCCACTGCATCAAATGTTTGGGGTTCAACGTATAATATAAAAACCAAAAAATAAATGCTTATAACTCCATTGAGAACCACAAAACCAACTTGAAATGGATCCAGCAGGTCAAAAGAATAGAAATATGAACCAAATTCATTCGTGTAAATCCAAAGGCACTGACTCAAGTATATTATAGTAAGTTATGTCATTGTTTGAAATTTCATTGCATAATTGTCCATGAATCCGTATCATTTCGTATTTGATTCACAACAGTACCTATGCTGCACATAATCCAATTTAAAAAAGAATATACAAATACTTACTTCAGCATTAAGGCATGTTTGCTCTTCTACGATCTTATTATTTTCCTGTAATTCAAATCCAAATTAAATTTATATTATGAGGAAAATGAGATGTTTCATCTCTCAGCCCTTCCTACAAACATTTCATATATAGAGAACTGAATCATTCAAATAATAAAACCTAGTATTGGCCCCAATACAGAATCAGAGAACTAACAAACCCTAGAATGAATAAAAATTGCACATTAACAAATTTGTTCTTACCTGATTTTTAAACTCCATTTGTGATAAAGTACAAAATACGTATGTAATCAATTAGAATCAGAAAACATTTCTTCCATCAATTCTCACCAAATAACAATTTTTCTTAATTATCTTTCCATTGAACGATTTGGATTGTTAGTTTCGCACAGCACTAACCCTAAATCCCTGTTCAACTTCAAGCGAGAGAGGAAAAACGAAGAGATATGAAGAGGAAGAGAAAACGGAATCAAGATATTATAAAGGTTTGAGAGACTTGATTTCTTTCTTCAGTGCTCGAGTGAGAGTGGATCTGAGGAGGTGAATCGGTTGATCTTCCAAGGGAAAAATGAGTAAGGAAGAAGTTAGGTTTCGCAAAGGAGGCCCTGATAATTCAAATGGTATACCAGTTATATCACCTAGGATCAACTACAACCGTAGAATTATCTCTTGTTCCTCATATAAATTTTCCTTCTATGAGGACTTACATATACCCACTACTCTCAAACATATAGTTGATCTGCCAAGAAATTTAAATATACAATTGATAAACTTAATTGATCAAACATGTTCCTTTAAAATATATACAATTAAATCAATTGAAAAACCACCAACAATATAAATTCAGTACTTAATAATCAAAAATTTACAGTGGGTTTCATTAGGTAGTAACGGCGTTGGTTTTCTAGTCCCTGCACCTAAAAACCACTTAATGCTAATCAGCACCCATCTAATCTTTTTCCCATAAATTAAACCTAAAATCACACAAAAAAAATCACACAACTGAATATTTTTCCAAATTTGATGAAAACTTATAAAACCCTAAATTTTTATTGATCAATAATAATAAAAAATAAGCTAGATTATAAAACCCTAATTATAACACACAATTAGATGGAATCATATAACCTAGATTCAAATACACCTAAAATAAGCTAGAAATATATATAAACTCAAGAACAATAAAAGGAACTAACCGTCTTGCATGTCGACAACAATGTAATCTTTTTTAGTAGAAATCTTTTACAAAAGAAGATGAAGAGAATAAATCGATGATCCAAAATGGTATTCTCAAAGTTTATGAGTTCAAATTTCTAAAGAGATGGTGAAGATAAGAGCTCTGCAGACAGCGAAGCTTTAAGGCCATTGAGATCTGAAGAATGAAGCACAGAGAGAGAAATATTATGGAGGCGCTAATGAGGAAAGGAGTAACCAAGAGTCGCTATAATGGATAAGGAGGGGCCCTTAACAATTTGATCGTGTTCGGTGTTAATGACCTTAGATTTATCTTTGCCAAGGACAGATCGTGTCCACTCTTTACATAGGCAAAGTTATCCAAACTGTGCCATGTATTCTTGATATGCCATAAAATAATTTGAATAGAAGTTTTACTTCAGTTACTAGATGACCGCTGCCACGGTGGAACGACAGACCGAAGAAATCGACGCGAAAATATCATGTTTCCTGACACGGCGGGAAAGTATTAATTTTCCTGACATAGAAAATTACCCGATGCATAAACCAAAATATGGCTGCATAATGTGTAATGCATCATTTGTAGTGGTTTGCATATATAATGGTTATGCATCAATTTTCGAAAATTGTGCTTAAAGTAATGTATCACTTTTCTTAAAACGGAGGGAGTACATCATTTTATTAGTTGCAATGGAAAATAAGTTGATGCATAAACTAAAATATGGTTGCATAAAGTATTATGTATCCTTTGTGGTCGTTTGCATAATGGATATACATTTAATTTTCGAAAATTGTGCTTAAAATGATAAACTCCACTGAATTTTTCGTAAAAACTCTAAATTTGATATTGTTGTTTATACTAATTGCGTAGATTTTCTTATAACCTTTCCAACGAGATAAAATTTGTAAAATTCCAAGGCACGGATTTTTAGATATGTTATATTAAAGTTTTGTTACCAATTATACCCCTAAAAAAATTGGATACATAAGGAGTTATAGTAATTGGACTAAAAGGGAGGGACAATTTGGAAATTTCCAGGGTATGACATCAAACCACCCAAATCCAATCTTTTTATGTCAAATTGGAAGAAAAAAATCATGCTTCACATTGACACAAAGTCACCATATATAAAGTCCCCCCTCGCTTCGCTCGGTCGGCCTAATAATGGGGGTTTTGGATTAGCTCTCCTGGATTGTTAGTGGTCGTCGATATATAACTCATTCACTCAATATCCGATGACCACTAACAATCCAGGAAGGCTAATCCAAACCTCACATTACAATTAACTAAATACTACTAAATACCTACACAAATACGTTATAGGCACCCCAAGCAAATGACAGAAGCCAAGCAAATTTCTAAATGACTTATTTTTTAAACTGTGGAGATCGGATTCTAATGGATTGCTGGAAATTCATGGAATGCTCCAACTCTCACTCCTGTGCATTATGAAGAACCATTTTTTGTGGACTACTCAAAAATTGAGGGGGACTACTTTGTGATAGGAATGTCTACCCTATACTTATAAGGGGTGTCCTAAAGTGTGGAAATGACTAACCTACCCTTAACCTAATTAAAATTAAAACTAATCTAATAAATATATATATATGTGTGTGTAACCTAATCTAAATCATTAACAAAACAAAATCTAAATCTAAATCAAAATTATAACAAATCCATTACTTTTAATTTTTCACAAATCCGTTACTATTAGAGGTTTCATTTTCTTTTTTTCTTTCGGCTAGGAATTATGTGAAACAGTTTGTCGAACTACCCGAACTCAGCTTTAATGGAGTTTTTTCTTTCAGAGAAAAGTTCGGTTACCTCGCAAAAAAAAATTCCCAACCGAACTTTTAGTTTGGTTACGTCACAACTTTTTTTCCTAGCCGAACTTTTAGTTCGGTTACGTCGCATTTTTTTTCTCCTAACCGAACTTTTCTCTGAAAACCTATATATTGAGTTCGGTTACGTCGGATTTTTTTTTCCCAGCCGAACTTTTAGTTCGGTTACGTCGCAACTTTTTTTTCCTAGCCGAACTTTTATCTGAAAACAAAAACTCCATTAAAGCTGAGTTCGGCTACCTGTTCTTCAGATGTCGTAGCCGAACTTTATTTCCATGGTCGAAATCAGTTTATAAATTTTTCATTTTTTCGAAAGTTTTTGCCAATTCAAACAACATTAACTAAATTTGAAGTATACCTAAGTACCCAAAACCCTCATTTCGAAATCAACCATCTTAATAAAACCAAAACCAAAACCCCCTTCTTCTCAAAAATTATTTAAAAACACCCAACTAATTAATCTAACCTCACTTATTAATCATTACACTAACACTAATTAATCATTACATTAACTAATTTAATTACCAAGGGCAAGTTTGGTATTAAAAAAAAACTTAGA
The DNA here is from genome assembly GCA_023531105.1 of Papaver atlanticum. NCBI lineage: Eukaryota > Viridiplantae > Streptophyta > Magnoliopsida > Ranunculales > Papaveraceae > Papaver > Papaver atlanticum. Next base: position 128,090 of record JAJJMB010009193.1, on the reverse strand, counting down.
TAAGGGGTGACTCATTATTACTTCTAATATCCACCCAAAAATTGAAGAGTAGTCTCCCTTCATTTTTGAGTAGTGCCCAAAAAATCGTTCATTATGAATCCACTGCTAAAGAATCGTAGGCCCATGACAAAAACGCTTATATAGTGTTATAGAAGAAAATCGGAAAGGGAACTTAGGCTGAGGCTCAAGAAGAATATTATTTTTATTAGTAGGCCCAATTATTTTATTTTTGAGTTTCTATGACACCCATAATTATTTGAAAGTGTGAAAAATATCGGCATAACTCGTTATGCATCATATTTTTTCAGGAGTATAATTGGCAAACAAACTAGAATATAACATATTTAAAAAATTGTTCCCTAGAATTTTACAAATGTTATCTCGTTAGAAAGCTTTTAATGAGATCTACACAACGAGTACAAACACCAATATCAAATTTAAGTTTTTAACGAAAAAGTTGGAGGTGATTGTTCTTTTAGAAAAAAAAAATCGAAAACTAATTACATCAGTATGCAGACACCGCAAAAGATGCATAACACAATATGCAGACACCACAAAATGTGCATAACAAGTCATGCACCTATATTGTGGTTTATGCATCCACTAATTTAGTTAAGCAACCACTAAAATGATGTATACGCCTAAAAAACAATTCCAACAAAAAAGAAAAGACACATAACAAATTATGCAGTCATTTTCTCGACTGCATAACAAGTTAATGCATCAATTTTTGTGTTATGCAACCATAATGGTTGTAATTGAATCATGTACCCCTTATGCCGCCATATTTTCGGATGCATATCAGGTTATGCATCCATTTTATCTATTATTTATTTCAATGCTAACAAAAAGTGGTTAGTAATGCTTTATGCATCCATTCTCTCGACTGCATAACAGGTTATGCAAATATTTTTGTAGGTGCAGGAGAGATTATGCAGTCATTTTTTTGTTGTTGATTTCAATCCTAACAAAAAAGTTGATGCATAACGCTTTATGCAACCATTTTCTCTGTAGCGCCCCCAAAGCTAGCAGCTGACTAATCCAAGAGACTAACTAAATAACGAGGCACAACGAATCTAAATCAACTATTTAAACATTCAATTAAGAGATCTGCTACAAAAACTTAACCCAAGAACTAGCCTGCTCTGAAATATATATATATATATACAAAAACTTCTTTCAAATGATACATATACAATAGTCATCTAGTTTACAAATAGAATATGCAACATAATAAACATAGCAGAAGTTAACCAACTAACGGACTCGATTCCTCGAAGCTTCCGCTGCGCAACTCTGATCTATCTCTGAAACTGAAAGTGGGAATGGGTGAGCCCAGTGGAAATAACATTTAACTTTCAAGTAATCATGGCAAGATTTGGAAAACAATAATGTTTTTCCAAAACATTAAAAAGTGACCAAGTCACTGAAATAAACAAACATGTATATGGAAAAACTCCTTCTTCAAACAATGTATAATATGGTGTCAACCAGTTACACACCTAGATAATAATACTGTGGTGTATCGCCCTAGCCTTAGCATAAAAGCATAAAGTAAGTAGGTATAAATGTGAAGGAGCGTATCCTATATACCACAAGTGGAAATTCTTATTTCCCATAACAATTCATATGTCAAACAAACATTACAAGTCCTTTCCAAACCATGGAAAGATTAACAGAATCAACAAAATTATCGTAATGCAATTTAAACAAAGCATGGAATGCAGAAACAGACAATGCATGAGTTTAATAAACATAAATCTTTGTAAAAGAAAACAACAATAATCACAAAAGAGCTAAATGTAAATTCCCACCTCTTTTGATGACAAGCCACGCCTACCTCGAGATCCACGATCCACTGGTTCAACCTTTGAATCGATCGTTATTAATATAGTCTAAATGTTAATCATACAAGCACTCTAAGAATCTAGCCAAAATGGCTTACACAAGAATCATACGAGTCTATTTAACGGTTCTAATCCCATTATATAAGTCTTATGAATATCTACAACTTTGTAGAAGGAACCGAAAGCTAATTCGGACCATAAGTGGTCCAATTCATTAAGATAGGATAACTAATCCTAAGCCCAAGCCCATGAATCCATTCTCTTAATCTAAGGCCTGGTCCACCTGGGTCAACAGACGGTCAACGGGGTCAACTAATAGTCAACGTAAGTCAAGGTCAAAGTCTAGTATAAGGCCATGTCAACTCTAAAGTCAAAAGTCCGGTCCTGGTCAAACGAGTCAACTGGTCATTGACTCAGGTATAGTGACTCAGTGAGTCAAACTGATTCGACTAAGTCAGATGGACAAACTCAGCTAGAATAGGTTAGTCAGACATCTGACTGGCAGGAAAACTCAAGGCCAAAGCCTGTGCAAAGGCCAAAAGCTGAACTGCACCATAATGGTGCACCACAGGACTCAACACACTAAACTAAGCTCAAACTGAGCAACATTCCTCTTTGCCATAGCTTCATTTTCAACTCTACTTCATTAACATTTCAAATCTACCAGACTAAAATTATACCTTCATTCTTAAACAAACTTTGAATTTCAAATACAAATGCAAACTAAGTTTACCTGCAATTGCAGTAGCAGCAGGCTTTCAAAGAGACTATCATCAAGCTACACATCTACCATTACAAATATCCCAAGTTGTATCCACCCCTTGCAATTTTAATCCTAAACAACAAACATAACACCATCTGCACTTGAGCCAACCTACAATCTTGATTCAATTACTAACTGCAATGCCACAGCTATAGCCAAACTTCAATAACCTAAACATACACCAAAACACCTCCATAAGTATTACTCTCACCTGTACCAATACCTTGTAATTCCATCACAAACCTAACTTACATTTACAGCTCCATTCTCTATTCCATTGCCACATTCTTCTCAGTCATACACCATTTCAGTTAGCTACCACTGTAGCTCAACACCACTAGCTATACTTGCAATTCAATCACCGATCCTTAGCATCATTAAACAACCACTATCCCAAATACATCCCCACTGGGTACAACCATTTCCATCAATAATCAAGTCTCTGCAACACACCCTTCCTTCATCTTGTTCTACCAATTCCAGAACCATTTCAAGGCAATAAGCTCCAACAGTTCATCAATGTTCTTCACCTGCAACAGACCATACATCTCATATTCCATTTGTATCCCTAACTCAAAACTCAAGTCTTCATGGTACATCATTGCAACCATTCTTTCTCAGAACCAACAACTCCAACTTCCAATTCTCCATCAAACACTTCTTACTTCAGTTTAATCAACTCAACACCATTCTTCAAATCAAAGTTCAATATCCAAATTTTACAGACATCGATTACATCCATACTTCAGTAATATTGCAATCTTACTTCAACATCATATACACAAGCTCAACAATGAAATTGAATAGTTTACTTAAATTAACTCAGCAAGACAATTACCTCAGATATCTGCCTCTTGTTTGAACCTTACCACTAAATTCATCATCTTCAAATTGAATTCATAACTTCAATCAAAAACAGGAACCCTAATTCCTCAATTCATCACTGGGATTTGAGAATTAACTATCAGTTCTTCTTCCTTGTTCACAATAATCAAAACCCATCTTACAACTCTATCTAAATCTTCTCAATCTTTGCCCAATTCGAACTCCAATACAACATGCAGAAACCCTAATTATCAATTTACTCTTTTTCTCCGAAACATAATCTTCAAATTGACACAACAATCTTCTTCTTCTACTCAAGCTCTTGAAACCCATCTCCAATTGTTAACTCAAATCAAACCTAAACCAATCAACAAAAACCCTAACTCACTGATCTACTTCCTCCTTCGATTTTAGATCAGCAACAGAGACCATCACCATCACCACCAACTATTGCATAATATTCTCCACCTTCTTCCGATCACAAAACCTCCACTTGATCTCTTACTCACTCACAGGAGAGAAAGAACAGGGGAAGAGAGGAAGCAGAAGAAATAAAGAATGAAGAAGAATAATAAAGAAGAAAAGAAAGGAAATCGAGTTTATCTTCTCGATCTGTAGATAAGGCTGACCAAAATGTTAAAGGCACCCGACCAAAAGATAAGGGCAGCCAAAGCGGTTTGTCTACAAAATGACTAATCTGCCCTTCATGCTCATCCGATGATATCTTCTTTGTCCGGTATCCAAATGACACGTTCGAGTAGTCCATTCTGCGTTACTTTTCGAGTTCTATCTAACGGTACTAATTACGTATCTAGTCCATTGTTAGATTAATTCATATTAATTAACGTTGGTGTTAAACTAATCGAGTTATTATCGGCGAATTCGTCACTTGACTGGTCTAATAGCGTTGACGAGCATGAGGGTCTTTATATTCTCGACTGCGTAACAGATTATTCAGCTACCTTTAAAGTTACATAACATATTATGCAAGTATGCAACCACAAAAAAAAATCACATGCAACAATATTACATTAATAAATGTCCTGAAACCTTTAAATAGTACAAGTAATACCCATATTTTTATGGTGAACCAAAAAAAGATCATTGATAAATTGTAGTTATATCATTTCTATATGGTTACCCAGAAAAAATATAAACGTAAGAGCGCAATGTCAAATTGGAACACAGAACTTGTGTAACAATACCACTTCTATATAGTCTCACTTATAAAAATAATTTTCCTAAGAAAAAGTTCAGTTGTCACCGCTAATAAATACATTAATCGGTAACTCATTTGGAATTTAGCAGCCATAAAATTCAGTCATTACTCAAAGAAATTTCGTAACAACATCAATATACAATTTGAATTAGAGCATCCTATTCTTTCACCTATTCGGTGCTACCCCATGGCTCTCTGGAATTGAGTAGTCAAAGAAGGTTAACCATCCGTCAAAGTGTGTGACTTACTCTGGGGATGTCACGAAGTAAAATAGTATGCCTGGTAAGCAAATTGAGCACCCATTTTCTTCCTTGCCTTTGTCTCTTGTAAATGTCCCTGTTGATGGTGAGTTTTTGACAAGGGCATTTTTGTAGTAAATTAGCCTTAACCTAGTTGTATAAATAATCCCTGGCCCGGCATCAGGATTATTAAATCCGCATAAATATAATTTGTATTCCGCAAGAGAATCAATAAACTGTATTTGGTCAATGGGATCAACGTACCTAAAGTTATTTTGAAAGTGTATACGTATGCCAAATTTCAGGGCTTTTCCCAGCAGAAACCTTGTTATTTCATGTACGCCAATATACATGTCTTTTACGTCATATACATGGCATTATTCATATTCAGAATAGTATAAAACGCCATTCTTGAATAAATAAGTTATTATGCTTAATACATAGTCATATCAGTATCGCCTCAAGTCGTAAAACTCCCACGGCCGAGTTCCTTGAACATACTATAGCGGCACTATTGTATTCGAAGTTTGTACTAAAACGACATTCTTTTTCCAAATCTAAACCTGGCATGTCGCCTTAAACTCAAACCCTGGATCGCAGTCATATGATGAATACATCATAAACATTGCGGCATATTAGCTGGGTATGGCCAAGCTCCTGACATGCACTGCATATCTCATAAAGTACCTTAGCCAGCTATGGCTAAGGCCATGGTATATCCATCGTAGCTTACAATACTTCTGCTAAGAGAAATAGGCTAATGGCTCGGGAGAGATCATCTGAAAATAATTGACTAAGTGCATAATGCAATTTGACACAATATGATCTGTGGCATGTCCGCCATTGCACCGCGCGCCATTCTCGGCCTTGGCAGCTTAGGCCAAGGCCGGAACGCCTAGCCGCGCGTCATTCTCGGCCTTGGCAGCTTAGGCCGATGCCGGAGCACCTAGCAGCGCGACATTCTCGGCCTTGGCAGCTTAGGCCAATGCCGGAGCTCCATCGCACGCGTTATTCTCATCCTTGGCAGCTTAGGCCCAGGCCGTAGCACCATGCCGTGCACCATTTACGGCCTTGGCAGCATTGGCCAAGGACATGGAACCATGCCGCGCGCCATTCTCGGCCATTATAGCTATGGTCAAGGCCATGCCAAGACTCCATGCGCTATTTTCAGCCATGACAGCTTTGGCCAAGGCAAAGACACCATTCCATACGTAAATTTAGCTACTGTGCCATTTACTATTTTATCTCCATAAAATAGTCCAATCAAAGGCCACATGGTAGTTTAGTACTCCATTATCTCACGTACAGATTATGGCCTAGAATATTTCTCTCCATCTTAGTTATGGCATCGTGTCACTTTTGTGCCACGCTAAATTGTAGTGCATAAACTAGCCGCCAATATGCCAACCTATTCTGGTATGCCACAACAAGGCACGATTGCGCCCTGATCCCATGGATGGCTTTGGCTAAGTTGGTTTCATAACAACTTTAATTTAACATGTCCATAACACATATGGATTATCAACGGATACGATTTAACCTAAGTAAGATGAGATCTACGATTCATCAAAATAACCTAAGAAACATCAAAATACGTCACATGGGGGATTCTTCATGGGTTATTGGTCTGGTGGTCTATGGCAACATGCGGCGTGGCAACAACCCATGTGAAAAGTTAGAGTAGTGGTTACAGTTGCAAATGTTTGGAGAGAGCATGGATTCGTGAGAACAGGAGTTTCCAGAAACTTCTCTAGTTTATCTCACATGATTCCATATTCTCCATCTCTCCACAACCTCACAATCTCCACTACTCACGAGATTGGTATTGTGTATTCTAAACTAATATAAATAGGTCACATAGCCTATTCAGAAAATAGAACAAGCTTTTATATCCAAAAGCTCTGTATTATTCCTAGTTTTCAATACCTAACATACATAATTCAATACCATTGCCAATTTCTCAGACTTTTCTGCTTCCCTCCCCTAAGATCAACCCATCTTCCTCTCCATCGTGACCGAAGCAGGCTGCTATCGTGGTTTAGGCTTGTCATGTTCGATTTTGATTTTCGAACCTAAAAAGAAAGTACCACAACGGTGCATTTGTTTTTCTTGGGAGTAATTTTCAGGTACTAACAATTGGCAACCATAGACGGAGATCAACCTCTCGATCACAAAATTAGATTCTTTAACCATCTGAAAATCAGTTCTTCAACCTTTTGAAAACATGGTAGAGCTTAGATCCGGTGCAAGAATTGATCCCAGTTCCAGCAACATCAATGGTCCAGATCCTGAGAATGTCTCTCGGAATATCATTCCGAAAAATCACACTACTCCCCCTACCGGTGGCGCGGAAGGTGATACCAACAATAAAGGAAGAAATGGAGAAATGCCCCCGAGCATAGCAGACTTGATGCGGAGACAGGAAAACCTGGCGAAGACACAGGAACAAATGGCGACTACTTAGACAGAAGTGCTTACATGCCTCAAAACCTTAGCAGCACAGTTGACTCTGGAGCAACGTCAAGTTCGGACAGAGCAGACCCAGAGCGCCCCCGGATCTTCCATTGGAATCGAAAACCTAGGGGAGCAGCCACAAGAAGATGGTGTTCGCACTATTGCGCCAGAAAACAACTAACAGCCGAATTTCATCACTCGACAAGATTTGGAGAAACTCCTGCAGAAACGTGGGAAAGAGGAGTCATCATTATTTTACCACCACCAACTACCTTATACTGAGGATGTTCAGAAGGCACCCATACCAAGAGGTAATGTATCACCTACCTTTTCTCTTTATGATGGGACAGGTAATGCCCGTGAACACATCTTATGATTTCTAAAAGCTTTAGGAGTGCATGAATACCACCAGGTATTGTGACTCAAAGAATTTTCCAAGTCGCTCACTGGAAGGGCGTATACTTGGTATAATAATCTCGCCCCAAATAGTATATCGAGCTGGTCCGAGTTGGTGATAGCTTTCTATCAAAAGTATTTCTTTGTTTCCGAGCAAATTACGTTCTCGGATCTGGGAAGGATGTTTCAGCGCAACAATGAGCATCCAAATGACTATGTCAAGAGATACCAAATCCAAGCCCTCGACTGCCATGACCCAAACATAACAAAGCAACAGCTAGTGGAATCGTGCATCAAAGGTATGATCACTGTGTATCGCGCCTTACTCGAAAAATTAAGTTTCCAAACTTTCTCGGAATTGCACGAAGCGGCCAAGCGATCAGCCACCACTGCCCCGGCATTGCTTGAAAAAACAAGTCTAGTTAAGGACAAAAGCCGTGACACCAGAGAGAATAGGCGTCTAATCAACAAACAATACTCAGTTCAACTCTCTATCGGCGCTGTCACAAACGAGGAACCAAAGAGAAAAGCTGCACCTCAGCAAGCTCCTCAAGCAAAATGTGCCATGTCTGCCCCAGCACCTACCCGGAATCCAACGCCACCCGTACAGAGTCCTCAAAAAGCTGCACGACAACAACCACCAGCAAAATCGGATTCGGCGTTTCATGACTTCCCCTGCTCAATGGAAGAGGTTCTCGAATTACTAGAAGTTTGGATACAAGATGGAGCTATCAAATTATCTCCCATGCGTCGCCCACCCACTGATGAAGACATGGCAAATCCAAATTATTACCGCCTCCACAGGTTCGTCAATCACCCTACTCGCAAATGTAATGGGCTGAAGCGTATCTTTAAGGAAAATATAGAATCAGGAGAATTGCACTTGGGGACTGAAGGCATTCACAGAGATCCACTCCCTGTCATAAATTTCACCCTTTTCGAGGAATCCGTTAACCAGATGGTTCAAGGTTTAATGGAACGTATGTGCGAAGTTCTTTATATTTCAAAGGGCCAGCGCAGGGATATCTTCACAACCCTTAATCGAGTCATCTATGGTAAGTGTAATACCCCGATATTCGACAGTAGTTGTCCGAATAGAATATAAGTAATGACTTGTCCTTCCCTAACAACCGAGGCCTTTTCAGCACAATTGGCTCCAGAGTTGGCAGAAAACTCTACAGTTAAGCATGCTCAGGCGGGAGCAATCCAGAGATGGGTGACCTCCCGGGAAGTTGCTGCAGGATGACCGCAGCGATGCCCGTTGAAAACCCCACACTGCCGGATAACCACAGTGGCTAAGTGGGGACCTAGTATGCTTGTGTTCGAATCTCTCCAACAATATTTCTTGAAATGATATTTTTTTGTAATGACTCGTCCCTCCACCAATACTGTCTCCATTTAGCCACTATGGTTATCCGGCAGTGTGGAATTTTTAACGGGCATCGCTGCGGTCATCCGGTAGACACTTCCAGGGAGGTCACCCATTTCTGGATTACTCCCGCCCGAGCACGCTTAACTGCAGAGTTTTCTGCCAACTCTGGAGCCAATTGTGCTGAAAAGGCCTCGGTTGTTAGGGAAGGACAAGTCATTACTTATATTCTATTCGACCAACTACTGTCGAATATCGTGGTATTACAATACCACCACCTTAAATTGGAGCCGTCCCCGGCGTTCCCTGCCCCTCATAAGAAGCACCTGGACCAACCCCGTCCAGCGTACCAACCCACCCCCGGCAGGTGACCTGGCGTCGGCTCTGATACCATTTGTAATGACCCGTCCCTCCACCGATACTGTCCTCACTTAGCCAAAGAACTGTCGGCTCAGTGGAGAAGAGACAAATATGGGAGTAAGATGTTAGTGGTTCGAATCCCCCTTAATGAGAAATTTTAATTGTAATACCCCGATATTCGGCAGTGGTTGGCCGAATGGAATATAAGTAATGATTTGTCCTTTCCTAACATCGAGGCCTTTTCAGCACAATTGGCTCCAGAGTTGGCAGAAAACTCTGCAGTTAAGCGTGCTCGGGCGGGAGTAGTCCAGAGATGGGTGACCATCCGGGAAGTTTCTGCTGGATTACCGCAGCGATGTCGGTTGAAAACCCCATACTTCCGTATAACCGCAGTGGCTAAGTGGGGACAGTATCGAGGAGGGACGGGTCATTACAAATGGTATCAGAGCTGACGATGGGTCACCTGCCGAGGGTGGGAAGGTACGCTAGACGGGGTTGGTCCAGGTGCTTTTTATGAGGGGCGGGGAACGTCGGAGATCTGGGCTTGCGAATATATTCTGGAGCCGAGGACGGCTCCAATTTAAGATTGTGGTATTGTAATACCCCGATATTCGGCAGTGGTTGGCCGAATGGAATATAAGTAATGACTAGATTTGTGCACGTGCTACGTACTGGGCATCTTTTTCTTTTAACTGTATTTTCGATTTGGTGTGATATGGCATCGCCTTGCCCCGTCGTGTATTTTCGATTTGGTGTCGCGTGGCTTCACCTCGCCCCGTCGCAATACGTTTTGATTTGGTGTGGCTCGGCTTCGCCTCGCCCCGTTGGTTAAGATTTTTGATTTGGTGTGGCTCGGCTTCGCCTCGCTCCGTCGCTTAGGATTTTTGATTTGGTGTGGATCAGCTTCCCCTCGCTCTGTCCCGATGTTTTTTGATTTGGTGTCGCTCGCCTACGCCTCACCCCGTCGCGATGAAATTTTTATTTGGGGTGGCGATGCTCGCCTAGTCGCTTAGGATTTTTTATTTCGTGTGGCTTGGTGTAGCTCGACTTCACTAAACCTACTAATACCAGCTTCACTATCATGTCTATTAAACATCCATTCTAGATCAGGGTTGAACTCTGTAATATTTTGTGAAGTTGTAGGTCTGTCAATGGGTCAAATTCAGTTCCCCGAAGAAGAACAGGACGTAGGGTGTAAGGTTTTTGATGTGTTTTATAGATAGTGGTAAAAAGATTCGTTTCTCGAACTTGTGAAGGATTTTCTAGA
>JAJJMB010009193.1:0-108682 GCA_023531105.1 Papaver atlanticum | reverse complement strand
GATAATATTAGGATGTTCTTTGGGAATATAAGTCTGGTTTATCAATTGGTTCCCGTGCACCTTGATTTATCAAAAGACAGAACAAAACTTGTAGTAGGTATTTCTGTGGGAGACAGATTTATCTATTCCAATAGACTTTTCTATGTGAGACAGATTTGTTTATCAAGTCTTCAACTTTGGGTCGTAGCAACTCTTAGTCGTGGGTGAGATCAGCTAAGGGAATCAAGTGTGTAGTATCCTGCTGGGATCAGAAACGTAATGAGCGCAACTGTACCATGAATCAGTGTGAAATTGATTAGGGTTCAATTACAGTCCATCCGAAGTTCATTGGTAGTAGGCTAGTGTCTGTAGAGGATTAATACAGTGTGGTGTTCAAATATGAACTAGGTCCCGGGGATTTTCTGCATTTGTGGTTTTCCTCGTTAACAAAATTCTGGTGTCTGTGTTATTTGTTTTCCGCATTATATTTCGTTATATAATTGAAATATCACAGGTTGTGCGTTGAATCGATCAATTGGGAAATCCAACCTTTGGTTGTTGATTTAAATTGATTGATCCTTGAACATTGGTCTTTGTTACCGTTCAAGTTATTCCTCTTATATTCAATCGGGCTCGCAAATTCCTATTTGCTGGTTGCAGATTGAATTAAGAGATAGAGATATAAAACTCTTTGATATAGTTTTCTCTAGATTGAGTCTGACTGTCTAGTTTATTCTCTTGAAAGTATATTGGAGTTTGTCTATTCATATTGCCAAACGAATTATTGGGTGTGGTTCTTGTATCCCCGCTTTTTCAGCTACGACCCAAAGTCAAAGACTTGATAAACAAATCTGTCTCACACAGAAAAGTCTATTTGTATAGATAAATCTGTCTCCCACGGATAACCCATGAGTTTTGTTCCGTCTTTTGATAGATCAAGGTGAACAGGAACCAATTGATATACCAGACTTATATTCCCGAAGAACAGCCTAGAAATATCAATCACCTCACAATAATCTTAATCATATGGTAGCGAAACAAGATATTGTGGAATCACAAACGATGAGACGAAGATGTTTGTGACTACTTTTTATCTTGCCTATCGGAGAATAAATCTTGAGCCAATCTTAAAGAAGATAGTCAAGAATACATATCACAGTTTGGATAACTTAGCCTATGTAAGTGGTGGTCCAGATTTCATCTCGCAAGACATAAATCCACGGTTGTGGTATTCCCATGAAACGCTTATTTCACACGTCTTTTTGGTTTTATTTCCTTGCAAAATGAAACACCTTTCTCTAATGCCTCTTCTCCTTCATCTTCTTCCAAATTTTTTTGACTTAAAAAGGTTAAATTTTATTGAGAAAAAAGAAAAATGCACCTGTGGTGCTACAAATGGAGACGACCAGAACTAAGAGAAAAAAGAAAGCACTTGCAGTGCTGCCAATAGAGACCAGCCAGTTCTCTTCTTCCATTTACGTCTACTTGGGAGATCACCATTAGCAGAGAGAAATAGGGAGGCAGAGAGTTTTACACTTGCAGACAGTCATTCGACTTCTTTATTCGAGTTCAATTCAAGAGATGATTTTTGATCTGTGTTGAATCATGCCATACCTGTAAGTGGTTTCTGTATATATTTCTTCCCTTTCCAATATTTAAACATTATTTTCTTCTATCTCTGTGCATGTTATAATTGATCAATACAAGCTTATCCATATTATTTCCTGAAAATGCGGGGATCTAACAACCACACCTAATATTTCGATTAGCAATCTGTATGGACTAACTCCAATATACTTTTAAGAGAATCAACTAGATAGTCAGACTCAATCTTAATAAAAAGTATATCAAAGAGTTATATCTCTATTTCTCGATTCAATACTTACTCAAGAAAATAGAAATCTGCGAGTCTAATTGAATACAAGAGAAATAAACTTGGATGGTACCAAAGACCAATATCCAAGGATCAATCAACAACCAAAGGTTGGAATTCATAATTGATCGATACAACGCACAACCTGTGATATTTCAATTATATAAAAAAATATAATGCGGAAAAGAAATAACACAGACACCATAAGTTTTGTTAACGAGGAAACTGCAAATGCATAAAAACCCCGGGACCTAGTCCAGATTAGACACCACACTGTATTAAGCCGCTACAGACTCTAGCCTACTACAAATTAACTTCGGTCAGGACTGTAGTTGAACCCCAATCAATCTCACACTGATTCAAGGTACAGTTGCGCTCCTTACGTCTCTGATCCCAGCAGGATGCTACACACTTGATTCCCTTAGCTGATCTCACCCACAACCAAGAGTTTCTACGACCCAAAGTCGTAGATTTTAATAAACAAATCCGTGTCACACAGAAAAGTCTACGATAATAGATAAATCTGTCTCCCACAGATAAACCTACAAGTTTTGTTTCGTCTTTTGATAAAATCAAGGTGAACAGAAACCAATCGATAACCCAGACTTATATTCCCAAAGAACAGCCTAGAATTATCAATCACTTCACAATAATCTTAATCGACTAGCGAAACAAGATATTACGGAATCACAAACGATGAGACGAAGATGTTTGTGACTTCTTTTATCTTGCCTATCGGAGATATAATCTCAAGCCAATCTTACGATTGTACTCTTACGATAGAAACGACAAGATCAAATCACTAAACCATAAGAGAAGTAGTTCGGTCTGGCTTCACAATCCCAATGAAGTCTTTAAGTCGTTAACCTACAGGGTCTCGAGAAGAAACCTAAGGTTAAAGGAGAATCGACTCTAGCTTAACACAACTAGTATCACACAGGAGGTGTGGGGATTAGGTTTCCCAGTTGCTAGAGTTCTCCTTTATATAGTCTTCAAATCAGGGTTTGTAATCAATGTTAGCTTAGTAACAAAGCATTCAATATTCACCGTTAGATGAAAACCTGATTAGATTCAAGCTAATATCTTTCAACCGTTAGATCGAATCTTAGCTTGTTATACACAAATGAAGTGTATTTCATTTAGGTTTGAATAACCGTACCTAAACGTGTACACCTAGTTGGTTCAACAATAGTTAACCAATGGTTAGCCATATGAGCACTTCCATATTAACCATATTCATCTTTATCACAACTAATTCAAATGATTCCAAAAGAACTAGTTGGAGAGTTGTTCAATTGCTTATGTCTTTATGAATAGACATAATTGAAACAAAATCGGTTTGATCAATTCATGAACATTATAGCCACGGTTTGCAAAGATTGCATTCCTTATAATTTATTTTTTTAAGTTCATGAACCACCGATTTGAAAAAATAACCAGCTCAAGTATGCGTACTTAAGTAACCGGATTTGAGTTGGTTTTGGTTTCCAAACTCAGCAGAAAATTTCGGGTAGAAAAGTTCCGCCAGTATGCGTACGGGTACGCATACTTAAGGTGACCGGCTAAGAGTTTGTAAACTCCAAACTCAGCAGATATTCACGGACGTGAACTTCTGCCAGTATGCGTACGAGTACGCATACTTAACCTGTCTCCTTAACCAATTCCGTATACACACATATGCATACACTTGGTTCCCGGTTTATGGATTTAAACACTAATGTGCGAACACAATATATATGCTTATATCCAAAGATGGTTACATAATCTCAACTCTACATCTCAATCATTGAAACATTCTTAGAGGATGTTATATAGTTGTTATTCACAAACTATTTTTCATCAAAGCGATTTTCAAGATATTGAAATGTCATCATGACATTCGTCACGAGTAAAGATGAAATTGGTTAAAGTGAAAGCTTACCAACACATATTTCGAGAAATAGATAGGCGAGATAAACTCGGCTCGAAATAGCAAATGTGTATAATTGAAATCTATATACTTATACGACTTTTGTCTCAAGAGTAGGAGATAGAGTGGATAGACTTTTGAGTGATAGATAAGTTCAAGTCTCCACATACCTTTTAGTCGGATGAAGTTCCACTGGTTCCTTGAGAAGTTCTTCGTCTTCGTAAGATGATCGCGGTGGAGTTTGGAACTCAACTACACTTAACTATCCTAGTCCAAGACTTAACTATAAGTAGACTAGAAATCAAGACATATAGTTTTGACAACTAAATTTGACAAACAAGTTTGAGATAGCAACGCTTGCTAGTTAGACCGAGCAATGCTCTAACATTTCCATTTCTTAAGCTCAATTCCATCAAAAGACCATTTCTAAAGCTCAATTCCATCAAAATAATTTTGCTAATTACACATACAAATTTTGATTATTATTGTTTTTTCTCCACCATTTCTTCTGAAAAATCTGTTTTTGATTACTATGAATCGTTTATTGATAATTAAGAAGATGATACTCCCTTCACCTTTTTTTTAATCTTTTACTATAAAAAAGGAATAGTCAACCTAATTGTTGTAGCTGCATTTCAGGAAAAAAATTTGAGAAGTGTTGTTAGGCGTATCTAGAAAGAAGAAATCCAATCGTTTTTGATGGATTTGAAATTAAAAGATAAAATCGATCAAAGTTAAATGATACATTGATCAAGAATCTAGAAATTATGTGTGCTTCATCATTCGTATATCTTGTGCAACATCCACTTTTCGATAATCACAAGTCGCCAACATGGAGATCCGATTTCTGCAGGGTTTTTTTTTCCAATTCTAGACAGGGATGTAATTGACTTCTTTGGGTTTATTTGACTTTCCATTCAAATTTTTTTTTATCTATACTTATTCAATATTGTATAAGATTAGGTCGTCTTCTTTAGGTGTGATTCTAAAGAGTTCTATGATCATAATTATTTATATAGTTTTGGTGATTTTTCAACAGGGAAAGATTTCTTATTTCCTTCCAATGTTTGAGAAAAAGCTTGAAAATTAGTTTCGGCAGAGTAACGTTATGATCCAAGCCAGATGAGTGATAAGGTGAGTATTGTTATTTACTTATTCATTAATAATTTCTAATGGCACAAGTAGTGGAGGAATTTTACATATTTTGATGCTATTTGCTTTATGGATATCCCTGATCTTTTAAACATTAGTTTTTGGGTGAACTCTCAACAAGTCGGTGAACATTTCTTATTAAAATCTACTGATTCATTTAGAGCTCTCAACGTTGCAAAAATACACTTGAGAAGATGCTTACTGTTAGAAATTTAAATGTCATTTCTATACTTATTGGCATAATCATGTAAATCTATGGTGCTTGGTTGCAGAGACGTTCGATGTGTCTTGCTGCATCCCTTCTCAATTCGTGAATATTGGAGTGAAGAATTCAGCAAGAAAGCAACCAACCAAGATTGTAGTGTTTGGTGCTTCTCTGATGTACCGTCTGCGCCAAATGAATTCCTTTAGCATTGGTTTTGTTGTTGCTCTAAGTGCAAATAATTGGTGATGTAGGCAACTATGGTCACACAAAATGTAAATCCATGGTTAATGAACCGTTGCCAAAGTATGTTATATAAGATTTAACTTTTTATGACTCGAGAAGTTCTCTTTTCCCTGAAACAATTAAACCTAATTCTTAACGCAAAGGATTACAAAGCCGTTCGAGATGTTTAAGAAATGATTCCTATCAGGTGCATAACGCACAAACTATGGATGCTTAGGATTGAGATCTGATGCCTTTTATCACCTAATACTACAATACTACAGGGAGCATGTGTCATACAGGTCATCTGAGTTATGAGCCAAAATGAGGACATATTTTTCACCCCTTTTCAATCTTGAGAAGATATTTTTGGTAATGATATTTCTATGTAATTGCATATGTTTAAGCTTATTTTGATCTCTTTCTAAGATATAATAATGGTATGCACGGATTAAGGTTGAAATGATTTCTAATTCTTATAATGATTTGTACTTATAGATGACTTCAATTTTACTTCGTAGATGAGTGATTTTTTTATTTATTTTAATTTCTTTGAGCATATTGGACAAGGTGAATCCATTGGACATGCTGAACTTTAGGCGAATACTACTGATAGCTTGGAACTTCTGTTTTAAGTATCTTATCGTGGTGAGAGTACTCTAACTTGGACTTCTCAGTTCTACTTATTTTTTTAATGTGTTTTTAATTTTGGAGATTGAATCACTTCAGCTGGAAATTTGAGAAATATTTAGTGCTTTATATGTACTTACATCAAATAATGTGTATGACTCTTTCTTCCACTGTGTTTAGCTATTTCTGTTGGATTGTAGTATATGTGCACTATGGAAAGCCTATTGTGCAACACTATCTTGAAAGTATAAGACTTGAAGGGAGCGGAATTGCATTATGGTTGAACTTCTCCTTCTTAGAAAGGTAATTTCGGACTCATTTTGCAATTAATAGTGGAACTTCCTCATAATGATAATTTGATTCTAAAGTTGTTTTTTTTGTTTGGATGTTTAGTGTGGTTGTAGTGCAATAGGTTTTTATAAATTGAGCAGTACTACGAATTGTCAATTCATAGGGTTTACAGATCAAGCTCTTTAAAGTTTATTTTAATTAGTGTTCGCTACTTTTGATGGAAGAAATTCATTCATTTACCCATAATAACAAGTAGTAAAATATATTGTTTTTTCGTAAAACAGGTATTTGGGGCAGCAACAAAATCAAAGGTAACAGGTCAACAAGTGAGAATGCAAATATAAGTAGATCATTCTAAAGGTAAGAATGAGTTTGAACCCAAATGGGAGTGTCTGTATTTATTTATTTTATATGATTTTATGAACAAACAATTTTGGTGCTCAAATGGTAGTGTAACAAAATGCATAGACTTTGGCCTATGTATACAACGTTTGATTAGTTTTGTCGTAGTTTTATTAGCACGTCAAATTATTTGTTTATCAGTTACATTATGTTTTTATTGGATGACGTACTTACATTTTAGTTTACATTATGCTGGTGACATGGTGTGTTTTTAATTTCGATGAAGTCCATTATTCAATTGGGTGCTTGGTTTCCAAAATTATTTGTTTAGTTATAACTGGAAGGTTGATATTCATGTGTACATGTGATAGGTTCTATTTATTGAAATTCTACAAGAAAGTATGTTTTTTTCCTTTACCGGTTTTTGTCGTACAGTAACTTGAATATGCTACTAAACAAAGGAACGGATCTATTGATGTCTGCTCAGTTTTCAGAAATCCCATCAGTAACACGAAGTATTCATAGCGGAGCATGTGAAAGTGTGGTGAGGCAGTAATTGGGTATTCAGCGATACATCTTTTTAAATTCTAAATGAATTTGATAGCCAGCATAGACGTAGGCACGAATTATTTTAGTTACATATGTTTTCTTAGGTTTGTTTAATGTCTTCCCGTTCCTAATTCATTGTACCTAGAACATAATTTTTTGCTGTTGTCTTCATTCATTTGGATATTCTTTTTACATATGGGATTACATGGCACACGAATCTCGAGGAATGTTTTCTTAAGTGGTTTTAATGATCCGTTACCAGATGATTCCTCTCTACCTCACATTTGGTGTCCCAAGCCACAATCAACTTTAGACAACTGGTTGGTATCATCGGCAGTGGTTATTAGGGTTTTCAATTTTATAATTTTCTGGTAATGACACTGTTACAAAAAATTTATTCATCTCCAAATGTCTCTTTCTTTCTTAGTGAATCCACTTTACTTCTAGCCCATGTAGATAGGAAATATTGCATTACCCTTCCAGGAAATATGCTCCCCAACGATAGCAGGGTCAGGGCCAGATCTCACAAAGCCATAAGTAACAACACGTCCACTGCAGCGGCTGAGCCGCTGTAGTCTCATGAATATTTGATGGGTTAAAATGAATTGCATTCCAGCAGATAGGTTATGTTAACAGTGGTAGGATGGATTGATTTTGATGATGTTTTAGTATGTAGGCTTTTAAGTTAGTTGTTTTTGCAGACAACTAATAATGTCGAATAGACAACTAATAATGTCGAATAGATCAAATAGATCAAATTCGAGTGATGTTCATGTCGAATAGATCAAATTCTTTGTACAAGAAGGCATCAGCATCAGTAAGGCATTTGTTGGTTAAACTGATATCTTTTTGATGACTTAGCAACTAATATTGCATAACCTTACCCAACTAGAAAAATAATGGTTCCCTTTTTTTGGTCTTGGTTAGTGGATAATTGATTTAAATGTTACAGTTTCTACATTTTGTTGTTTCCCATAAAATATGGGGAATGTATCCAATGAGGATTATTGCTAGCTGAGGATGGACAGACAAAACTCATGGCCCATCTTCCAGTTTACCTAGACTGAACAAATCGACAAGGAAAACTGAGAGGTTAACTACTGCATAGGATTGAACTCTGTACTGTGGTGGAAAACTACAATTGTTAACTCCATGATTGATGATCTTTAGAATGTGAATTATTGAATATCATGTTTCATCGCCAACCTCATATCTTCATGGATAATGTGTTTCATATTTCAGCAGTTAATACGTCTGCATCAATTAAAAGCAACCCAATCTTATGCGGAACTTCCTTTTGGCTGCGATGGTCTGAAAGCTTTGACTGGAAAGAAACTCAAGGATTTTTAACTCAAAGAAAAGCACAACTACTCAGCCAATAGACTCCATCAAAAAAAAAAACTCAATATTTTACTTGGTTGACATTTAAAAACTTTGTAACTTTACTATTCCACAAGTGATGATTGTTTTTTGCTATTGTTTCGCTTTCCTTCTTCTTCTTATCTCAAACCTTTTGTACCTCTTTTTTTGATCGATAAATTATTCTTTATTGATCAAACCAATAAATAAATAACAACGAGGAAAAAATATATGAAATTCTAGCTAAAGTAAGACGTAAACAACAATGTAACCAACAGACTAACACACCCGTGCCGTTACGGCACGGGTTAAGCCCTAGTATTCAATACGATAGAAAATGCAAGATCAGATCACGCAACTACAGAGAAAATAGTTGGGTCTGGCTTCACAATCCCAATGAAGTCTTTAAGTCGTTAACCTACTGGGTTTCGTGAAAAACCTAAGGTTAAAGGAGAATCGACTCTAGTCGCAACTAGTATCACACAGAAGGTGTGGGGATTAGGTTTCCCAGTTGCTAGAGTTCTCCTTTATATAGTCTTCAAACCAGGGTTTGCAATCAATGTTACCTTGGTAACAAAGCATTCAATATTCACCGTTAGATGAAAACCTGATTAGACTCAAGCTAATATCTTTCAACCGTTAGATCGAACTTAGCTTGTTACACACAAATGAAACGTACCTTCATTTAGATATGAGTAACCGTACCTAAACGTGTACACCTTGTTGGCTCAACAATAGTTAACCGAAGTTAGCCATATGAACACTTTCATATCAACCTTATTCATCTTAACCATAACTAATTCAAATGACTCAAATGAAACTAGTTTTAGAGTTGTTAAATTGTTTATATTCTCATAGAAGTATACAAGACATAATTGAAGCAAAATCGATTTTGATTCACTCGAATCAAGTCATGAACATTATAGCCACGGTTTGCAAAAGATTGCATTCCTTATTATATAAATGTATAGTTCATGAACAAACCGATTTTAGAACATCATCTACTTAGGTATGCATACCTAAGTAGCCGGACCAAGTTTGGGTTTCACTAGTACGCGAACTGGTACGCATACCAAATCAATATCCAAACTCAGCAGAAATTCCCGGACCTGAACCTTACGCCAGTACGCGTACCGGTTTGCATACCAGGTTCTCGGACTTTCTCCAACCAACAAGTACACATACGGGTATGCAAACCATGGTTCCCAAACATGGATTACATATATGCAAGTACACATAGTATGCTTAAATCCATTTGTTCTAAACTCTATTTCAATCATTGAAATATTCTTAAAGGATGACAATAGTTTTTTCACTAACTATTAGCATCAAAGCCATTTTCAAGTGATTGACATAATCAATACGAAACATTCTGAGTCTACATCAAATGAGATGTTACAAGGCAATTTTCATATGGTCATCTTTTGACATTCGTCAAGAGTATAAGATGAACTTGGTTAAAGCGAAAGCTTACCAACACATATTTTGAGAAATATGTAAGCGAGTTAAACTCATCTCGAAATATCAAATGTGTATAATCGAAGTCTATATAGCTATACGACTTTTGTCTCAAATAGGAGATAGAGTAGATAAACTTTTGAGTGATATATGAGTTCAAGTCTCCACATACCTTTTGTTGATGAAGTTCAAGCTCCCCTTTATAGTTCTTCGTCTTCAATCGATGAACGCCGTGAAGTCTAAATCTCAACAACACGTTCTACCCTAATCCAAGACTTAGTTATAAGTTGACTAGAAATCAAGACTTATTGTTTTGGCAACTAAACTTGACAACAAGCTTGAGATAGCAACGCTTGCGAGTTCGACCGAGCAGTGCTCTAACAATATCCCCCTTTGTCAATTTTAGTAATAAAACTATCAATACATATGGAATACAAAATAAATAAACTTTGTAGCTCTCAATCCAAATGCTTGATTTCCTTGGTTCTTCAATATTACTCGAAATCTTCGTCACTTTCAAGTACTCCAATGATTCTGAACGTGTTCAACTCAGCATCATAGTTTTTGAAGATCCGTAGCTATAACAATGAGAAAACAGTTGCTCTCAATCATTGTTATACAGTGTCATAGTATTATTACACAGCATCAAAGTTCAATTGTATCACAACTTTGACAACAATACTATGGTGATATGTATCACTCCCCCTTAGTCAATACTTCATCTCACATGAAAACCACTCCCCTTTACATAATGATCTGTAAACCATATGTATTTGTAGTGTGAACTACACATTAATTCTCCCCCTTTTGTCAATAAAAATTGGCAAAGGTACGAAAATTAGTGGGATCCTAATGAAATTTCCATAGAGATACTTCATGACCAAAACAGAACAACATATCAACTTGTTTAGATGCCATCATTTAGCCGAAGCTAAATGCATTCATCAAGGAGTTTATAAAGATACAAGATAACTCCTCCAATATTCCATATCCGCACTCCCCACAAAGATTTGGTAATTAAGCACAAGTTCAATTAAGAACTCTCCCCCGTATAATGTCATTCCCGAAAGAACAACAATAACGACCTTACTTTCACTTGAAAAGAAGGATTTCTTTGGACATTAACAAATCACATGAAACATAAATGTATATCCAAAATACTCAATTAAACTAACCACAAGAGAACCCATGATTATTCTAATCGGAAATGCTCACATAAGAGAACTTATGGAGCCGCACAGTATTTATACAAAGATGTGGATCAGGGAAGACCAATACTGCGGAATAGACAAAGATTCATTCTATCTTTCATCACTATTTGCATAGAGACATACAATAGACTTAATCTTTGTAAACAAAAGTTCATCCTATCTTCCATCAATATTTGCATAATGACATAATAGGCTTAACTTTTGTTTGTCAAAAGTTCATTCAATCTTTTATCAATATTTGCATAATGACATATGAAAGACTTAACTTTTGACATGTATGGGACAATCATAGTTCACGAACGCAAACACACATATCCCATAACAAGTTGCAATATAAGAAACCATAAAGATTAATACTGCAAAATCATCTTCCAAATAAACTTTAGAATTTAAATAAATCTAAAAACATTGCAAGATGAAAATCATTGGAAATAGCTATGTGTACTCACAATAATTGCTATTCCAAACCCTAGTTATCCTTCTTAAAACATAAGAATAAATTCTCAGAAGAAGTTTCTTAGACATCTAGAGATTTCTCAGAGCATCTACTGAGAATTCCTTCTCATTATTGAAAAACCCATTGATTATGGGAACATTCAATTCCTCCAAATCTTCAGAAATATCATTCAACTCACTAAGTTCTCTTTTTAGTCCACACAAGATGTTCTTTGTTAGAGACAACATATGTTCATAGTGAGCTATCTTTTCTAAAGAGAAAATGATTCGAGATTTTAAATCATTTCTTTTGTTGATGAAATCCTTCACCATACCTCTAAAGTTATTATCAAAATGACAAACAGACAAGAGGCAGTAAGAGGAAGAACCTTCATCATTTGTAGATCTCACCTTCTTCTTCCTTGAAAAAGGGATTCCTTCACAAAGATACACATTAACTGCTTAAACTGCATCCCTTTTTGTGGTACCTCTAGTAACAGGAGCCATGAAACTGTATCTTTCAAAGAAAAGAGAAGTGAAGGGCATTTTGATTACAAATGAATTTAAATAGACTTACAGACAACCAATCCCTAGAAGAACTTTGAACAAGTCTTGTACGGTTCATGATCCTTTATCTATTCTTAACAAGAAGATATTTTCTTATCGATTTTTTATTTATTTTACCAAATATACAAAACTTGAGCAACCTTGATGCAATCCTTATTTTCTCAAGTTAAAAATAAGGATGCAAACATCAATAGCATTAGATAGTGACGGAGTGAGCCAAATGCTCACATATTTTATCACATAGTGACTTATCAAGGATTGTTGTATAGACAGATTTCTTACCTCGTCTGAATATGGTTCTTTTAGATTTCTTCTTGTTATCAGGAGAACTCAGTTGATTACTCAGAGCCAGATTCATTCTTTGCATGTCATTCTGAAGTTTGGCAATTCTTTTGTTGTTCCTCTTGAATTTCCAACACTTACTTTGAACATGACTTGCACTTCCACAAAACGAACAAATCAAGGATGATTTATTGTCTTGCTTATTTGCCTCCTGTTTATCACAATATCCATCATCAACTGTTTCAAACCCGGCCGGAACAAAGGAGTTGTTTGTGCTCACAGTTTTTCTTTTGAACCCTAAACCACTTGTGTTTCCAAAAGACTTCTGACCGAATAACATTGTTGAGATTTTGTCAGAACTTCCGGACAACCTTTGCAGGTCATACTTAAGAGTATTAATCTCTTTTTGCTTCAGAGATAGGGTCCTGGTGAATTAATCATTAAGACAATCTATCTCAATATCTTTCACCTGAAGTGATGATTCAACTTTTTCCAACGAAGCCTTTAATTGGAGGTTTCTTGGTGAATTTCTTCACACTTATTCAAGAAATCAACAATCTCAGTATCACACTCAAACTCTGAATCAGAATTTGAGTAGGAAGAAGTTTCTCCTGTGAGAGCCGAAAATTCATTGAACACAATGGAAGAATCCAAGCTATTGACAACCTGGGATGATTTTTTTTTGTAATAAATCATCAAAAGCATTAACCGGAGAGAGACCTTTCTCATCACTTTTACTTCTTTTTAACAAATCCTTAATCTTTTGTGTAATCAGTGATATATCAAAATCAACATGATTGGAACAACATTCATCAGCGCAAGACAAGTAAGAAGCTTTGCTTGTGTTGGTCACAGCATTGAACGCAAATATTCTGACTGTGTTCTGATCAAGATCAAGTATTTTTAACTTTCCAACAAGAGTATTCCTGGAAAGTGTATCAAGGTTATTTCTTTCAACGATGGCGTGTTTCTTAGAATCATATCTAGATGGCAATGTTCTAAGAATTTTCATCACAATCTCCTTTTCAGGAATAGTCTTACCCAACGCAAAAGATGCATTAACAATTTCAGACACTTTGTGATTAAACTCATCAAATGAATCCTCATCTGCCATACGAAGGATTTCCCAATCATAATTTAGGCTTTGATGCCTAGATTCTTTTTCACAGGTATTCCCTTCAAATACGGTTTCTAAGATATCCCACGCATCTTTAGACCGAGTGCACGTAGTCACATGGTGTTGAAGATCTGGGGTAATGGCATGTATGATAGCATTTAAACCATCAGAATTTTGCTTTGCAGTGAGAATCTCGTTAGGTTCATATCTACCAATATCCTTAGCAATAGATACACCGTCTACTGTAACCATTGGAGGATCATAGCCATTAAAAACATAAACCCATGTTTGAAAATCACACGCTTGAAGAAAGGAACGCATAGCAATTTTCCACCATGATTAATTTGAGCCATCGGAGACTGGTGGTACGTTTATAGAGATAGCTCCTATGTCCATATAGTCAGATCGCTACAAACACAGACTTATGAGGTCTTAAACGTGTATGCCTGCTCTGATACCAATTGAAAAAGCGGGGGTCTAACAACCACACCCAATATTTCGCTTAGCAATCTATATGGACAAACTCCAATATAATTCAAAGAGAATCAACTAGACAGTCAGACTCAATCAATGGAAATATATTCAAGAGTTGTATCTCTGTTTAACAATGTAATCAGCAAATCAAATAGATAGAAATCCATGAGCCTTATTATTATGTGAAACAACTTGAACAGTACCAAAGACCAATGTTCAAGTGTCAATCAATATAATCAACAACCAAAGGTTGGATTCTCTAATTGATTGAACTACGCATAACCTGTGATATTTCTTTTATATAACAAAATATAATGCGGAAAAAAATAACACAGAACCAGAAATTTTGTTAACGAGGAAACCGCAAATGCAGAAAACCCCCGGGACCTAGTCAAGATTTGAACACCACACTGTATGAAGCCGATACAGACACTAGCCTACTAGAAGTTAACTTCAGACTGGAATGTAGCTGATCCCTAATCAATCTCACACTGATCAAGGTACAGTTGGGCTCCTTACGTCTCTGAATCCCAGTAGGACTCTATACACTTGATTCCCTTAGCTGATCTCACCCACAACTAAGAGTTGCTACGACCAAAAGTCGAAGGCTTGATAAACAAATCTGTCTCACACAGAAAAGTCTATTTGTATAGATAAATCTGTCTCCCACGGATAAACCTATGAGTTTTGTTCCGTCTTTTGATAAATCAAGGTGAACAGGAACCAATTGATATACCATATTCCCGAAGAACAACCTAGAAATATCAATCACCTAACAATAATCCTAATCGTATGTTAGCGAAACAAGATATTATGGAATCACAAACGATACGACGAAGATGTTTGTGATTACTTTTTATCTTGCCTATCGGAGAATAAATCTCGAGCCAATCTTAAATAAGATAGTACTCAATACGATAAAAGATGTAAGATTAGATCACGCAACTACAGTGAAAATAGTTGGATCTGGCTTCACAATCCCAATGAAGTCTTTAAGTCGTTAACCTACAAGGTTTCGTGAAAAACCTAAGGTTAAAGGAGAATCAACTCTAGTCGAAACTAGTATCACACAAAAGGTGTGGGGATTAGGTTTCCCAGTTGCTAGAGTTCTCCTTTATATAGTCTTCAAATTAGGGTTTGCAATCAATGTTACCTTGGTAACAAAGCATTTAATATTCACCGTTAGATGAAAACCTGATTAGACTCAAGCTAATATCTTTCAACCGTTATATCGAACTTAGCTTGTTACACACAAATGAAACGTACCTTCATTTAGATATGAGTAACCGTACCTAAACGTGTACACCTTGTTGGCTCAACAATAGTAAACCAAGCCATATGAACACTTTCATATCAACCTTATTCATCTTAACCATAACTAGTTCAAATGACTCAAATGAAACTAGTTCTAGAGGTGTTCAATTTTTTATATTCTCATAGAAGTATACAAGACATAATTGAAGCAAAATCAATTTTGATTCACTCGAATCAAGTCATGAACATTATAGCCACGGTTTGCAAGAGATTGCATTCCTTATTATATAAATGTATAGTTCATGAACAAACCGATTTTAGAACATCATCTACTTAGGTATGCGTACCTAAGTAGCCGGACCAAGTTTGGGTTTCACTAGTACGCGAACTAGTACGCATACCAAATCAATATCCAAACTCAGCAGAAATTCCCGAACCTGAACCTTACGCCAGTACGCGTATCGGTTTGCATACCAGGTACCCGGACTTTCTCAAACCAACAAGTACGCATACGGATATGCATACCATGGTTCCAAGACATAGATTACATATATGCAAGTACACATAGTATGCTTAAATCTATTTGTTCTAAACTTTATTCAATCATCAAAACATTCTTAGAGGATGACAATAGTTGTTTTCACTAACTATTAGCATCAAAGCCATTTTCAAGTGATTGACATAATCAATACGAAACATTCCGAGTCTACATCAAATGAGATGTTTGTTAGAGAACTGCTCAGTCGAACTCGCAAGCGTTGCTATCTCAAGCTTGTTTGTCAAGTTTATTTTCCAAAACTATAAGTCTTGATTTCTAGTCTAAGTATAGCTAAGTCTCGGATTAGGATAGTAAGTGTAGTTGAGCTTTAGACTTCACGACGTTCATCGAATGAAGACGAAGAACTACTCAAGGGAACTTGTGGAACTTCATCAACAAAAGGTATGTGGGGACTTGAACTCTTTTATCACTCAAAAGTCTATCTACTCTATCTCCTATTTGTGACAAAAAGTCGTATTGCTATACAGACTTCAATTATACACTTTTTGTATTTCGAGCCGAGTTTATCTCGCTTATCTATTTCTCGAAATATGTGTTGGTAAGATTTCGCTTTAACCAAGTTTATCTTTTATTTTTGACGAAAGTCAAAAGATGATCATATGAGACAGTCATTTGATGTAGACTCGGAATGTTTCGTATTGATCATTCGATCACTTGAAAATTGCTTTGAAGCTAATAGTTTGTGTGAGATAGCTATTGTCGTCTTCAAAGAATGTTTCAATGATTGAAATGAGGGTTTAGAACATGTAACCATGATTGGATATAAATATAGTTAGTTATCACATTTGTGTAAAGTCCAAAACCAGGAACCATGGTATGCGTACCCGTATGCGTATGGTTGGTTGTTTAAAGTCCGGGAACTAAGTATGCGTACACGTACGCGTACTGGCGGAAGTCCAAGTCCCGAGAATTTTTGCTGGAGTTTGGAAGTGTAAAGTGGTATGCGTACCTGTACGCGTACTGGCGTAACCAAACTCAGTCCGACTACTTAGGTATGCGTACCCGTTTGCATACTTAAGTAGTTTATGTTCTAAAATCGGTTTTTTCATGAACTAATACATTAATATAATAAGGAATGCAATCTTTTACAAACCGTGGCTATAATGTTAATGAAATGATTCGAGTGAATCAAAATCGATTTTGCTTCAGTTGTGTCTTGTATACTTCTATGAGAATATAAACAATTGAACAACTCTCTAACTAGTTTCATGTGAGCCATTTGAACTAGTTATGATAAAGGTGAATAATGTTGATATGAAAGTGCTCATATGGCTAACCATTGGTTAACTATTGTTGAACCAACTAAGTGATCACGTTTAGGTATGGTTACCTTTATCTAAATGATGGTACATTTCATTTGTGTATAACAAGCTAATTTCGATCTAACGGTTGAAAGATATTAGCTTGAATCTAATCAGGTTTTCATATAACGGTGAATATTGAATGCTTTGTTACCAAGGTAACTTAGATTGCAAACCCTGATTTGAAGACTATATAAAGGAGAACTCTAGCAACTGGGAAACCTAATCCCCACACCTCCTGTGTGATACTAGTTGCGACTAGAGTCGATTCATCTTTAACCTTAGGTTTTTCACGAAACCCTGTAGGTTAACGACTTGAAGACTTCATTGGGATTGTGAAGCCAGACCCAACTAATTTCTCTGTGGTTGTGTGTTTTGATCTTGCTGTTTTCTATCATGATTGAGTACAATCTTCTTTAAGATTTGCTCGAGATTTATTCTCCGATAGGCAATATTGAAAAGTAGTCACAAACATCTTCTTCTCATCATTTGTGATTCCACAATATCTTGTTTCGTTAATCGATTAAGATTATTGTGAGGTGATTGATATTACTAGGATGTTCTTTGGGAATATAAGTCTGGTTTATCAATTGGTTCCTGTTCACCTTGATTTATCAAAAGAAGGAACAAAACTCATAGGTTTATCTGTGGGAGACAGATTTATCTATACAATAGACTTTTCTGTGTGAGACAGATTTGTTTATCAAGTCTTCGACTTTGGGTCGTAGCAACTCTTAGTTGTTGGTGAGATCAGCTAAGGGAATCAAGTGCGTAGAGTCCTGCTGGGGTTCAGAGACGTAAGGAGCGCAACTGTACCTTGATCAGTGTGAGATTGATTAGGGCTTAACTACATTCCAGTCCGAAGTTAGCTTGATAGTAGGCTAGTGTCTGTAGCGGCTTAATACAGTGTGGTGTTCAAATCTGGACTAGGTCCCGGTGTTTTTCTTCATTTGCGGTTTCCTCGTTAACAAAATTTCTGGTGTCTGTGTTATTTCTTTTCCGCATTATATTTTGTTATATAATAGAAATATCACAGGTTGTGCGTAGTTCAATCAATTATTGAATCCAACCTTTGGTTGCTGATTATATTGATTGACACTTGAACATTGGTCTTTGGTACCGTTCAAGTTGTTTCACATAATAATCAGGCTCGCGGATTTATATCTGTTTGATTTGTTGATTACATTGTGAAACAGAGATACAACTCTTTGATATACGTTTCTTGAGATTGAGTCTGACTTTCTAGTTGATTCTCTCGAAAGTATATTGGAGTTTGTCCATGCAGATTGCTAAGCAAAATATTGGGTGTGTTTGTTAGACCCCCGCTTTTTCAATTTTACAAGGCAATTTTCATATGGTCATCTTTTGACATTCGTCAAGAGTATAAGATGAACTTGGTTAAAGCGAAAGCTTACCAACACATATTTCGATAAATATGTAAGCGAGTTAAACTCAACTTGAAATATCAAATGTGCATAATAGAAATCTATATAGCTATACGACTTTTGTCTCAAATAGGAGATAGAGTAGATAGACTTTTGAGTGATAGATGAGTTCAAGTCTCTACATACCTTTTGTTGATGAAGTTCCACAAGCTCCCCTTGATAGTTCTTCGTCTTCAATCGATGAACGCCGTGAAGTTTAAAGCTCAACTACACTTTCTATCCTAATCCGAGACTTAGCTATAAGTAGACTAGAAATGAGACTTATAGTTTTGGCAACTTAACTTGACAACAAGCTTGAGATAGCAACGCTTGCGATTTCGACCGAGCAGTGCCCTAACAGAAAGTACTTGAGACTTTGATGATCAGTGATATAATGAATTTGTTACCTTGTAAGTAATGTCTCCACTTTTGTACAGCTTTAACAACGGCAAGGAATTCTTTTTGATAAGTAGATAAGGCTCTTGCTCTTGGGCCCAATGTTGTACTGAAAAAAGAGATGGGTCTTCCTTCTTGAGTCAAGACAGCAATAATACAGTTGTTACTGGCATCACTCTCCACAGTAAATGGCTTTGAGAAATCTGGGAGTGCAAGAACTAGAGTAGTAGACATTGCAGCTTTCAATTGTTTAAAGGAAATTGTAGCAACTAGAGTCCAATTAAAGGAGTTTTTCCTCAAAAGATCAGTAAGAGGCTTACTAATTGCTCTATAGTGCTTAAAAAATTTCCTATAATACCCTGTAAGGCCAAGAAAGCCTCTCAATTCCTTTATGTTAGTAAGAATTGGCCAACTCTGCATAGCTGCTACTTTATTTGGATCAGCACAAACACCTTCTGAAGTAATAATGTGGCCCAAGTACTCCAACTGAGGTTGGCCAAAACAACATTTGGACATTTTTGTAAAGAGTTGGTGCTGTCTTGGTAATGAAAAAATAATCTTCAAATGTTTAATGTGCTCTTCCATTAAGGAACTATAGATGAGGATGTCATCAAAGAAAACCAAGACAAACTTCCTTAAATATGGTGCAAAAACTTTATTCATAAGAGCCTGAAAAGTTGCAGGTGCATTAGTTAGGCCAAATGGCATAACTTTAAATTCATAATGACCATGATGGGTCCTGAAGGCAGTCTTGAAGATGTCAGCAGGATTGACCAAAATTTTATGATAACCAGCTCTCAAATCTATTTTAGAAAGTACCTTGAACCCTTTTAATTCATTTAGGAGTTCATCCACAAGAGGAATTGGGAACTTGTCTTTAATAGTAATACTATTTAGCTTTCTATAATCCACACAAAATCTCCAAGAACCATCTTTCTTTTTCACTAAGAGAATTGGAGATGCAAATGGGCTGTGGCTATGTTGAATGAAACCAGTAAATAGCGTATCTTTAACAAGTTGTTCAACTACTCCTATGTATGGACACCTATAAGGTCTCTGATTGGGAGGTTGAGAATCAGGCTTTAAAGGAATTGAGTGGTCCAAATTTCTATGAGGTGGTAGTGAAGTTGGCTCAGCAAAGATGTCCTGATATTCCTCTAAAAGTGGTAGAAATGGTGAAGGAACAAGAGGTGGTATAGATGAGGTAGTGACAGAAAATAAGTGGCCAATAAGGCCATGAGTATTTTTGGTGATTTTTTTTCCACTGTTGAGCTACTCATCATGAGTAAAGAAGGTTTAGTATTAGTGCCAGTTAAGGTGATTTTTTGGCCATTATGCACAAAGGAGATACTAAGTTTAGAAAGGTTAAAAACAACATCACCTAGTTTTATGAGCCAATCAGCTCCAAGGACCATATCACAGCCTCCAAGTGGAAGTAGCCTGAGATTTCCAGTGAACTTATGGTCTTTCATACTCCAAGAAATCTTGGAGCAAGTGCCAGTGCTAACAATTTTCTCACCATTTGCTACTGTAACTAACATGTGAGGAGTGGACTCTATCTTGCAGTTGAGTTTAGCAGCTAATGCAGAATCAATGAAGCTTGTAGTGCTCCCAGTATCAATGAGAAAGGAAATTGAGTGCTTCTTTAAAAATCCAGGAATTCTAATTGTATCCCCTATAATTTTACCAGTGAGAGCATGCAATGAGATCTCCATATCAGATTCAACTGGTGAATCAACAGCCTCCTCAAAAATTTCTTCTTCTGTATCATTGTCTTGAGTGTCTGTATGCTCTGCTTGGACCATAAATAATTATTGTATGCCTTTGCAGATGTGTCTACTGCTATAAACCTCATCACAGTTGTAACAGAGACCTTTGTCTCTTCTTTGACGCATTTATTCTTGTGTAAGTCTTCTGATGATAGGGGTAGAAGATTGTTGTTTAAGAGGAGTGGGTGATGAAAATTTGGGTGTTATATGAGCTGACTTAGAAGTAGATGAAGAGGTAATGATAGGTTTGGGAGGAAAGTTATAAGAATAAAAAGGTCTAGTGGATGTGAAGGTTGTGGGTGTTTGTTTAGTTGGCTCATAGAGTAGCTGACACTTCTGCTCTTCCATTCTAGCTAAGGAAAATGCCTGACTAAGTGTAGCAGGGTTGAACATATGCACAGAATTGCGTATTTCTTCCTTAAGACCACTGATGAAACACATGATAAAAAATATTTCATCTAAGGAGGGATTGTAAGCTAGCATTAAGGCTTTAAGAGATTCAAATAACTCATAATATTTCTCTACATAATTTAATTGCATCAACTTATTATAAGAACCAAAAAAATTCTTAACTACTGGATTTTCAAATTGAGCACAAATACCCTGAGCAAATTCATACCAAGACATACGATGACAACCAACTTGAAAATTTAACAACCATTTATCTGCCTTACCATCAAGATATATAGCTGTTATGTCAACCTTTCTATGCTCTTCAATGTTATGAAGAAAAAAGTACCTGTCACATTTTAGGATCCAGCCACGAGGGTTTTCTCTATCAAATCTGGGAAAATCCAGTTTAGGAATGCGTTTGAAGGTTGGGTTTGGCTGATTTGGGGGAAGGAGCTAAAAACAGGAGGATTTTCAGGTATAGGACCACCGGAATGGCCACCTGAGTCGTGAACAGCAGATTGTCGGTTTGGAGATGCAGATCCATCTTCTCTGTGAGACCTTTAACAATATCTGAAGTCTCCTTGCAAAGCATGGAAGTTTCTTTAATTTCTTTCTCAACACCCTTGAGACTATCATCCGTGTGTTGTCTATCTTTAGTGAAGAGGTCGTGAAGATCCTTCACAGATTTTGGATCGGAACCAACCATTGGAGAATTTTTTTTAGATGGATCTGATGCCAATTGTACTATGCTTAGCACAAATGAATCAAGATTACAAGATTTGTAACTCTGCTTCTTAAGGAATGCAGCCTCTAAACTATACTCATAACTTCAATTAATGAACTGAATAATGTTCATACACACTAAATAAGCCAATGATTAAACCCTAGCAGCCAACGGCTAGATAGCGAACACGTGCCACTATCCGAGAGGCTCTCTACTAACCTATTAGGGCAATAGTTATAATGACACCACACAAAGGACTAGGGGAAGACAGGGTGCCCCTTAAGGACTCAGATGGGCTATGACAGATGACTCAACATATCTCTGGACCATTCTGTCCAATCGGATGAAAGAGATTGGGAAGCCTTGAAATCAATGGGAGATGGCTCATATTCTCCTCTTTACAAGCAGAACCTAGTAATGTCTCTTGGATAAGTACTTTGGAATCCATTCTCATTGTCAGAGTTGCAACAATCAACATTATCTGGAAGGCTACTTTTATCTATGAGGCCCTCAAAAAAGTTTTCATAATAATTGGGAACGATCTCCAGGTAGCTGTGTTAATTTCTTCGTAAGAAGGGCTCATCACAATGTCGTTCCCATGATTATCATGTATCGAATAAGTTTCACGTGAAAACATCTAATGGAGTCGTGGTTCAGGTACAAACCCTAATCCACGTTACTGTCAAACCCTAATTTGAAAGACGCAGATTCAAGAGGTGTTAATAAAGAACCATTGAGTTCTCACCTGGATGAAGTTCCCGTGAGGATTGATGAGGTGCTAATGGAAGAATAGCTTATTCACGAATATATATATATACACACACACGCGCATATGAAAGATTCCTGTTTGGAATAGGAAAGGCCGATTAGGCAAGAGGTGGTCGGCCGAACCGCATGGGCCCACGAAGAATCTCACCTTATCCAGCATAGGGGATAGGACCCGCAAGCACAATCACGCTATGATCCTTCATATCCGTGCCTGCTGCACCTACAACATGTTATTACATCCCAGCCATGCAGATAAGTAACACTTGCCTTCACTTATAAATTTTGAGATTATGTGATGTTTGTGTCACCATTTGATGCTTACCAAGCAACACGACATTGTTCCACGCTAACCAGGGGACTAATGTTGATGGTGAGTTTTTGACAAGGGCATTTGTAGTAAATTAGCCTTGATCTAGTTGTTTAAATAATCCCTGGCCCGGCATCAGGATTATTAAATCCGCATAAATATAATTTGTATTCCGCAAAAGAATCAATAAACTGTATTTGGTCAATGGGATTAATGGTCCTAACGTTATTTTGAAAGTGTACACGTATGCCAAATTTCATGGCTTTCCCCAGCAGAAACCTTGTTATTTCATGTTCGCTAATATACATGTCTTTTACGTCATATACATGGCATTATTCATATTCAGAATAGTATAAAACACCATTCTTGAATTAATAAGTTATTATGCTTAATACATAGTCATATCAGTATCGCCTCAAGTCGCAAAAATCCCACGGCCGAGTTCCTTGAATATACTATAGCGGCACTATTGTATTCGAAGTTTGTAATAAAACGACATTCTGTTTCCAAATCTAAACCTGGCATGTTGCCTTAAACTCAAACCCTTGATCGCAGTCATATGATGATCACATCATAAACATTGCGGCATATTAGTTGGGCATGGCCAAGCTCCTGGCATGCACTGCATATCTCACAAAGTACCTTAGCCATTTATGGCTAAGGCCATGGTATAGCCATCGTAGTTTACAATACTTCGGCTAAGAGAAATAGGCTAATGGCTCGAAAGCGATCATCTCAAAACAATTGACTAAGTGCATAATGCAATCTGACAAAATATGGCATGTGGCATGTCCGCCATTGCGCCGCAACATATGTAATGGCACCATCGTGTGCACCATTCTCAGCTTTGGCAGCTTAGGCCAAGGCCGGAACACCTAGCCACGCGCCATTCTCGGCCTTGGCACCTTAGGCCAAGGCCGGAACACTTAGCCGCGCGCCATTCTCAGCCTTGACAGCTTAGGCCAACGCCAAAACACCTAGCCGCTCGCCATTCTCGTCCTTGGCAGCTTAGGCCAAGGACGGAGCACCTAGCAGCACGACATTCTCGGTCTTGGAAGCTTAGGCCAAGGCCGAAGCGCCATCGCACGCGTCATTCTCATCCTTGGTATCTTAGACCAAGGCCGGAGCACCATGTCGTACGCCATTTACGTCCTTGGCCAAGGCCATGGCACCATGCTGTGCGCCATTCTCGTCCACTATAGCTATGGTCAAGGCCATGACAAGACTCCATGCGTTATTTCCGACCATGACAGCTTTGGCCAAGGCAAAGACACCATTCCACACGTAATTTTAGCTACTGCGCCATTTACTATTTTATCTCCGTAAAATAGGCCAATCAAAGGCCACACGGTAGTTTAGTACTCCATTATCTCACGTACAGATTATGACATAGAATATTTCTCTCCATCTTAGTTATGGCATCGTGCCACTTTTATGCCACGCTAAATTGTAGTGCATAAACTAGCCGTAAATATGCCAAGCTATTCTGGTATGCCATAACAAGGCACGATTGCGCCCTGATCTCATGGATGGCTTTGGCTAAGTTGTTTTCACAACAACTTTAATTTAACACGTCCATAAGACATATGGAACATTAACGGCTATGATTTAGCCTAAGTAAGATGAGATCTATGATTCATCAAAAACACCTAAGAAACATCAAAATACGTCAATGGGAGGATTCTTCATGGGGTATTGGTCTGGTGGTATACGGCAACATGCGGCGTGGCAACACCCCATGTGAAAAGTTAGAGTAGTGGTGACAGTTGCAAACGGTTGGAGAGAGCATGGATTCGTGAGAATAGGATTTTCCAGAAACTTCCCTAGTTTATCTCACACGATCCCATATTCTCCATCTCTCCAACCGCACTATCTCCACTACTCACGAGATTGGCATTGCGTATTCTAAACTAATATAAATAGGTCACCTAGCCTATTCAGAAAACATAACAAGCTTTGATATCCAAAAGCTCGCTATTCTTCATAGTTTTCAATACCCAACACACAAAATTCAATACCATTGACAATCTCTCAGACTTTTCTGCTTCCCTCCCCTAAGATCCCCCCATCTTCCTCTCCATCGTGACCGAAGAAGGACGGAACGGATGCTATCGTGGTTTAGGCTTGTCCTGTTCGATTTTGATTTTCGAACCTAAAAAGAAAGTACCACAGCGGTGCATTTTTTTTTCCTGGGAGTAATTTTCAGGTACTAACAGTCCCTTACCAAAAACAAAAAAACAAAAGACTCGATGGGAAGGAACAGTACAGACCGAAAATATGAATTGTCCTTGAATGCAGACACATAAAGAGTTTAAATATGTGGGCATCCATACCTTGGCAATAGAGATGCCTTCAAAAACCAAATCGGTAAGAGAAAGCACACGTTCGGCATGATCAATCAGAACTTGTGAGTACCAATTCAAGAGGAATCTCCCATAATTGTAGCGCCCCCAAAGCTAGCAGTTGACTAATCCAAGAGATTAACTAAATAAAGAGGCACTAAGGAATCTAAATCATTTACTTAATCATTCATTTAAGAAATCTTCTACAAAGCTTAACCCAAGAACTAGTCCCGCTCTGTAATATATATATACAAGAACTTCTCTCAAATGATATATATACAATAGTCATTTGGTTTACAAATAGAATATACAACATAATAAACATAGCCGAAGTTAACCAACTAACGAACTCAACTCCTCGAAGCTTCTGCTGCGCAACTCTGATCTGTCTCTGAAACTGAAAGTGGGAATGAGTGAGCACATCATCCCTAAAAGGGGTGCCCAGTAGAAATAACATTTTAACTTTCAAGTAATCATGGGCAAGATTTTGAAAACAATACATGTTTTCCCAAACATTAAAAAAAAGGACCAAGTTAGTGAAATAAACAAACATGTATATGGACAAACTCCTTCTTCAAACAATGTATATATTGGTGTCAACCAGTTCCACACCTATTAGGTAATATTGTGGTGTATCGCCCTAGCCATAGCATAAAAGCTGAAAGTAAGTAGGTATAATTGTGAAGGAGCGTATCCTATATACCACAGGTGGAAATTCTTATTTCCCATAACAATTCATAATGACAAACAAAACATTACAGATCCTTTCCAAACCATGGAAAGATTAAAAGAATCAACAAAACAATCGTAATACAAACTAAACAATGCATGGAATGCACAAACAGTCAATGCATGAGTTTGTTAAACATAAATTTTTGTAAAAGAAACAACAATGGTTACAAAAGAGTTAAATGTAAATTCCCACCTCTTTTGATGACAAGCCACGCTACCTCGAGATCCACGATCCATTGGTTTATCCTTCTAATCGATCGTTGTTAATAGAGACTAACTGTTAATCATACAAGCACTATAAGAATCTAGCCAAAAGGCTCACACAAGGCTCATAACATAATTTCATATAAGTTTTTAGTTATAGGCTAATGAACTATATAATGGTTCTAGGCCCATTTATGGTTCTACACCTTTTTATTAACTATCTGTAGCATAACAGAGGTTTACTAATTCACTTAGATTGGTTATATAATCCATTAGCTAAGTCTCATGAATATCTATAACTTTGTAGAAGAAACCAAAGTCTAATTCAGACCACAAAGGTCCAATTCATGTTCAATAGGAAATCTAACTCTAAGTATAAGCCCAACAAACCGGCCCGTTATACTAAGGTCTAGTCCTTCTGAGTCAAACTAGGTTAACTAACAATCAACGTCTAAGTCCAGGTCAAAGTCCAATCAAAGGTCAAGTCAATGGTCAACTCAAAGGGTTAACTTGGTCAACGAGTCAAACAGGAATCAGTCTGGGTTAACTCAGTCAACAAGACTGATTCAGGTAAGTCAGGTTCACAATTGACTCAGTCAGATTAACTGAGTCATCTAAGCAAACTAATCAGATGTCTGACTGGGATTACTAACAGGCCTAAGTTTCAAGAACAGAAGTTCATACAAACAATGTATAGTATAATTATTTAAAACAACTTTATAATCCAATTACAAAAACAACTATAGCCTACCTGCAGTTCTGCAGTTCCAAGCTTTCACAACAATCACTATTTACAACTCTAAATCATCATTCTAACCTTCTTCTTGAACTGAGCCACTAATAACTTAACCTGCATCCAATCTCTGTACCAACAACACCTCTAACTTCACATCCTTGCACTCTCAGCTCTTCAGACTCAATCCAAGTTTCACTCACCCCACAGTGTTACTAACTTAGCTATACCATAACACTAAGACTCCATCTGGACTTCAATTCACTTGCACCTGCAACATAATAACTCCAGCTCTTCTACTCAGCTCATATCACCACAACTATAATCTCTTTCATGTACTATGTTCACTACTTGCAACACCAGTTGTATAATACTCGTATACATTCATTACCAAACCTAGCGTTCAAGCCAGTTCTCTTCAGCACCACTTAAGACAGCTCAACCAAGCACATCCTATATCTCAAACCAATACCACCAGTTAAAGAACATCACCATAACTCGGCCATCAGCAACACAACCACATCACCCTCTTCTTAAACCTTCTCAGTACACATCATTCTTAATTATACCTCAAACTCATCAATCCTTTCACTATCAACACCACAAGTTCAATACCACTAACAACAACACGACCATCTTCTTAAACTTTCCCCTAATTAAATAACTCATATTCAAAACCAGCTCTACAGGTTCAATTCCAATAATCCAAAACAACAACAACTATCAACATCTTCTTTAGGTTCACATCACACAAAACTACGGCTACAGCTCAATTGCATACCCACCATATCCGTTCTCAAATCTTACTTCATTGATAATTCATAAATCCAACAAAAGAACTTCATAACTTACTAAGATTATAGAGAATAATAATTACCTCAATTTAGTCTTCCTCAAGCAATTGAAAACGAACTCTTCTTTACTTTAACCAATCTCCATAATCCATCCTAGGAACAGTAACATCTTCTAACTCAATCCAGAACTTATAACAACTCCTTAATATCCATCCTCATCTTTACACGAGAATCAAACCCAAGTTCTTCATTAGCTTCAAACCAACATCTGATTAAAAACTTCAAACCCCAAACTATCGAATTTAGATTGTTCTTCAACTTTAAACTCTAATTCAATTCAAACCCATCTTGTTAGAGCATAGCTCGGTTGAACCCGCCAAGCGTTGGTAGGTCAAGTTTGGTTGTCATATTTTAGTGAATCAAAACTCATCTAAGAGTCGCTTGATTATGTACTAGAGACAACTTCATATAGGTTAGACTAGAAAGTCTAGGATTATGAGACATACAAGTATTACTCGAAGACATGAATAACGTGAAGAAGTAACAAACTACAACGACGATATCATCCTTCCTCTTTAGGTTAGTAATATTGACTTGAACTGTTTAATTCCTAACGTATCTTTCAAGTCGTGCTTTATTGAAAACATAACTGTGAAGCTGTGACTGATATTTTACTCTAGTAGTGAGACATGATCATATGATCATAGTGTTAAGGAATTAGACTACGAAGTATAACGCTTATCTTTTGAACTTCGTAGATATGACATCAACATAATCGTATGAAAACTATTGTGATTATGTGTATGGGTGAAGGTGAAGATTTTATCCTAGGAAACAATGTTTACATTTGTTTAAAGGAAGTACATTCATGAACTTGTTTTATGAATCGAAAGGGAAATCGCTAGGCTTATTGGTATTGTTATTCATTGCATATCTTTGGATTACCAATATGTGTGAGTTAGTAGAACCGATCATAACTTGTTATGTATCTTTGTATAAATAATCACAGTGCCTGACTTATGATTTGGTGTGACTAGTTTTTATTAATTCATGTAACCGATCCTAAGTAATCACCTGAGATGGTATGATTGATATTTGTAATTGGTGTAACCGATCCTAGTAATTGTTGTGACCGATCACAAAAGAATTGTGTAACTGATCCTAGTAATTGGTGTAAGCGGTCCTAGTAATTGGTGTAACCGATCCTAGTGACTTGGGTAACCGATCACAAGCAATACCATGAGTATATGGTAACCGGTCCTAGTAATTGACGTAACCGATCCTGGTAACTGACGTAACCGGTCATGGTAACTTGTGTGTTCGATCACAAGTAATCCATATTAAGGTATAACCGATCCTAGTGATTGGTAGAACCGTTTGAACCCATGATTGTGATTTTATATTTGATCAATCACATAGTTGTCTTGGAATACAGATGAACCAATTCTAAACTTGTTTGGAAGTGTGGTATAATCGATTCCAAGATTGTAAATATGAAAGAGGATTTACAAAGAAAAGATGTCAACATACTTTGGACACGAACAATAACTCTTATTTTTTATTGTTCAAAGATATTCCTTAATTACTCAAGGAGATCCCGATCCGAAATAAATTAAGAATATTTTAATTGAGGTTGTTAGTTTTATATGCTTTAATTACCGGCAATTAAATGCATATCTCTATAGAATAAAAATTAGTAATGTGCATTTACTAATTGGAGATTTTCTATTGAGAGATTTCAGAAATATTGGAAAAAGCATTTCCAGGAATTATGAAAACCGATTTGGGCATTTATTGCATATCTTAAGACTAATTTGGTTTTGGAAATTTCGTTGGTGTCCAAACATCCTTGGTCTATAAATACCTAATTTTGCATTTCTAGAAAACTATCCTAAGAGCCAGGCAAACTTAATCTTTTTGTTGTTTCTGGTGGAGCCGTTTATCCCGAGAGGAAAGTACCCTAATTAGGCGAAATCTCTTACGACCGCTCGTTTAAAGACTTCTGTGGGATCAAGAAGCTCTACAAGTACCGTTGGTGGGAAACTAGATAATTGTAGTTTATTAGCTTTCGATTGATTTGATTGACTAACGGTTGTTGAACTTTGATTTCACCTAGTTTGTTTATTTTTTAGAGTCTTCTCTTCTGATATAAGATTCACTCAAACTAGATCGAAGTGTCGACGGGATCTTTAGAATTGTTTTTAGATCTAAAGATATCTTATGATAATCCATTGTTAACAGACTCCGTTCTGTGCGTGATTGATCACAAGAGATTCAAGTGGTGTTGTGCAGGTTTAATTAAAGATTAAAGAAGATTTGAAGACGAAGAAGATTTCTTATTGGTTTCTCATATCTTTGTGTAGCACAAACCTTGATAGGCTGGGATCCAACTAGAATCGGATTTATTCGATTGATTAGTTGCGTGAGATCAGCATCGCTTTATAGTTTCTTGTTGGATTCTATATTGATTGATTGCAAATCTAAACTCTGCTACTTCGGTAGTTGTTGGATAGATTGATCTAACAGTAAAGGAGTTTATTAGTTTAAACAGAAGAGCCTTTACATATGACTTGAGATATCTTTATCTGGAAAGAATCAATAGAGTTGTTACCAAACAGATTTGTTGTTCTTTTACTGTTTGGAATACGATCCAAAGGAATTGTTCCAGTGCGTTCACTTATTGAATGTCAGAAGCGAAGGGATACTGAAGAAACTAAGTGAACTAGGTTTAGTTTCTTGGTCTCAACTATACGAAGTTGGTTTAGATTTTGTATAACGGCTTAATTCTGAGAGTATTCAATTCTGGACTTGGTCCCGGGTTTTTTCTGCATTTGTAGTTTCCTCGTTAACAAAATCCTTATGTGTCTTTTAATTTTCTATTTCCGTAATTATAATTGTTTATTATAATTAAAATTAAAATAAACATTAACTCCGTATTACTTGATAGTGATCCTATAGTGTTTTGTTAAGTCCGAACCTGTTATCAAGTACCACACTTTGATTGTTGTATCGTCTCGATCTTGTATCCATAGACGATCACACAAAGTGTGAATACCGATTTGTCGTATTGTCTCAACTTTGTCCATAGACAATCACTTTCGGTAAAAGGACTTATAGGTGGATATTTTAAAGATTGTGGTGTATTTGGGTACCCTCGTCTTTTCAATTGGTATCAGAGCAGACAAACACGAAAAGATCTAACAATCTGTGTTTGGTGCGATCCAACCTATAAGAATTGAATCCAATGAATGATTTAGTTAACGTAGTAACAGGATTTGACTACTTCAAAGACTCGTGGAGGAAGACACGAATGGAATATGTAATACTCTTGTTCCTAAATTTGTTAGGAATTGAGATTATGGTTATGAATGTCTTGGTTGACCTACATAATCTCTCAGATATCATAGAATTGTGTCTCATGGTATGGATTACTACTAAGGTTGGTAACTATGATACAATACTCTATACGACATGTTGTATCTTGAAAATGCCTAAGATTCCACCTAAGATTTTTCATTTTATGAACCATGACTATTCTTTTCTTGAAAAATTTGGGATCTTAAATATATTTTGGATTACCTGCTAGAATATATGTATGTACATTTTCAGATCAAAGACTTTCAATGTATCGCTGTTTAGGTTGCGATTTTTGAACCTTTGTAATGTTACAAAGAATGATTTTTCAGTTAATTATTCTATTAACATTGGATTGCTTCATACACCCCACAATTGTTTTAATGAAGCAAGTGATCTTTTAAAATATTACTGGAAATATGATTCTAAAGATATTATTAACAAATATCTTGTTATGTTCAAATTTATTCTTGTATACTCTATTGGAAAATTCTTGAGTGAATTTAAAAAGATATTATCAGGCTTTGGTAATAATAGAGTAAACAAATTTTTGGACATGAATATAGGATTAATCCGTAATATAGATCCAGTCCATGAAAAATCGGTTTTCCAAAAGAAAAACCTAGATACAAAATCGGAATTATTTCCACACAAGTCAAGGTTTCCGATTTTGGAAGATTTTCCTAAAACGAGTTATTTCCGGAATTTGATATCTTCACTCCTTATAAAAGAAGATTATTTTGTGTTGTTTTTACAAACAGCCCGGGAGAGATTGTACGGAACCGAAACTAGGGTTTTCCATACACCTTGGATTGTTGAAAGTATGTGAAAATGCGGGGGTACAACAACCACACCCAAACATTCGTTTGGAAATCTGAGAGGACTTACTCAAATATACTTTCTAGAGAATCAACTAGACAGTCAGACTCAATCTAGAGAAAAGTATATACAAGAGTTTATATCTCTATCTCTCAATTCAATCTGCAATCAGCAAATATACTTGAATGGTAGCAAAGACCAATGTTCAAGGATCAATCAATTTCAATCAACAACCAAAGGTTGGATTTCCTAATTGATCAATACAACGCACAACCTGTGATATTTCAATTATATAACAAAATATAATGCGGAAAAGAAATAACACATACACCAGAATTTTGTTAACGAGGAAAACCGTAAATGCAGAAAAACCCCGGGACCTAGTCCAGCTTTGAACACCATACTGTATTAAGCCGTTATAGACACTAGCCTACTACCAATGAACTTCGGACTGGACTGTAGTTGAACCCTAATCAATCTCACACTGATTCAAGGTACAGTTGCGTTCCTTACGTCTCTGATCCCAGCAGGATACTACGCACTTGATTCCCTTAACTTATCTCACCCACAACTAAGAGTTGCTATGACCCAAAGTCGAAGACTTGATAAACAAATCTGTCTCATACAGAAAATTCTATTGGAATAGATAAATCTGTCTCCCACAGAAATACCTATGAGTTTTTGTTCCGTCTTTTGATAAATCAAGGTGAACATGAACCAATTGATAAACCAGTCTTATATTCCCGAAGAACAGCCTAGTATTATCAATCACCTCACAATAATCTTAATCGATTAACGTAACAAGATATTGTGGATTCAAAAATGATGA
Organism: Papaver atlanticum; assembly: GCA_023531105.1. Classification (NCBI taxonomy): domain Eukaryota; kingdom Viridiplantae; phylum Streptophyta; class Magnoliopsida; order Ranunculales; family Papaveraceae; genus Papaver; species Papaver atlanticum. The sequence continues at coordinate 75,925 of JAJJMB010009193.1, read as the reverse complement.
TACGAAGGTGTTTGTGACTACTTTTCTATCTTTCCTATCGGAGATATAAATCTAGAGCCAATTCTTACAATTGTACTCCACACGATAGAAACAACAAGATCAGATCACGCAACTACATAGAAAATAGTTGGGTCTGGCTTCACAATCCCAATGAATATTTTAAGTCGTTAACCTACAGGGTCTCGTGAGAAACCTAAGGTTAAAGGAGAATCGACTCTAGCTATGCAACTAGTAACACACAGAAGTGTGGGGATTAGGTTTCCCAGTTGCTAGAGTTCTCCTTTATATAGTTTTTCAAATCAGGGTTTGCAATCTAAGTTACCTTGGTAACAAAGCATTCAATATTCATCGTTAGATGAAAAACTTGATTCAACCAAGCTAATATCGTTCAACCGTTAGATCAAACTTAGCTTGTTACACACAAATGAAATGTACCCTCATTTAGGTTTATGTAACCGTACCTAAACGTGTACACCATGTTGACTCAACAATAGTTAACCGAGGTTAGCCATATGATCACTCTCATATCAACCTTATTCATCTTAACCATAACTAGTTAAAATGACTCAAATGAAACTAGTTAAAGAGTTGTTCAATTGCTATATTCTCATAGAAGTATACAAGAACACAATTGAAGCAAAATCGGTTTGATTCACTCGAATCAATTCATGAACATTATAACCACGGTTTGCAAAGATTGCATTCCTTATTATATAAATGTTTAAGTTAATGTACACAACCGATTTTAGAACTTTAACCTTCAAGTATGCAAACAGGTACGCATACTTGAAATACCCGGACCAAGATTGGGTTTCGCCAGTACACAAACGGGTACGCGTACTTCCAATCCCAGCAGAAATATTTGGACATGAACCTTACGCCAGTACACGAACGGGTGCGCATACTTAGGTTCCGGGATTTCTCAAGCCAACAGGTACGCATACGGGTACGCGTACGGGTACGCATACTATGGTTCCCGGACATGGATTACATATATGCAAGAGTACACAACATGTCATATCCAATAATGGTTAAGTGTTCTAAACTCTTATTTCAATCATTGAAACTTTCTTATAGGATGACAATAGCCATTTTAACACACTATTAGCATCAAAGCAATTTTCAAGTTATTGAAATAATCATAACGAAACATTCCAAGTCTACACCAAATGATTGTATCATACAACCATGTAAGATATTACTCGGCAATATTCACATGATCATCTTTTGACTTGCGTCAAGAATATAAGATGAACTTGGTCGAAGCGAAAGCTTGCCAACACATATTCCGAGAAATATGTAAGCGAGTTAAACTCAACTCGAAATCTCAAATGTGTATAATAGAAAACTATATCGTAATACGACTTATGTCTCAATATAGGAGATAGATTAGAATTAGACTTTCCAAGTGATAGATGAGTTTCAGTCTCCACATACCTTTTGTTGATGAAGTTCCACAAGCTCTCCTTAGTAGTTCTTCGTCTTCAAATGATGAATGCTGTGAAGTCTAAGGCTCAACTACACAATCTATGTCCTTGTCCGAGACATCTATAAGTAGACTAGAAATCAAGACTTATAGTTTTGATCACTAACATTGACAAGCATGCTTGAGATAGCAACGCATGCGAGTTCGACCGAGCAGTGCTCTAACAGTATGGGAAAAAGGAAAAAACAGAGAAGAAACTGAAACTGATAACCTAGAATTGAATCCGTTTATTCCTGCTGGTCCCTACCACCAATCAGCAAGCTCATACACCCTCCTAACTCATTCATCCAGACCAATTCATTCGTATCCCCTGAACTTCAACCACACTGCCATCTTAGCTTCAACTGTGACACACCCATACAAAACATAACTTCCATTAGTTCAACTCAATTCATCCACCTCTCATCAATCATGAGCTGATACAACTCCCCCTGAACCACCGTAACACACAACTCAACTCTGTAACTGCAACTCCAGTTCTACAACAACCAACACATTCGAATTCATAACTCAATCATCATCTCAAGAAACAGGTAACCTTCTTAATAGTCACAACAATATCAACATTTACTTCCATTATCAACTGAACCACACTCAATTCCACATTTAAACCTCAAACTCAATTCAACACCACTACAACTAAAGACTCACATATCCACCACCACTACATTACAGCATCCTACTCAACATCAAATTCACTAAATCAACACCTTCATCAATTCATACAGATTCAAACACAACTTCATCTCATTTATACTTCACCAAATTCATTATCTACAACTCGTATACAACTTATCTCTATTTTGTACTAAACCCTGTAATTCCATGACTTAACTACAACAGCTCAGCTAAATCTCAACTCAGATAACACACACCCCCTACACATCTCATACAGCTCATATCCACAACCACCAACACGATACAGTATCATCATTCAATTCAGAACAACAACAAGAATTACTTCAATTTACTGAAAAAGAATTACCTTGAACCCAAATCGTAATCCTTCATAGTTGCTCAACCTCTATCTGATTCAGATTCAATAACTTGACAACCACTGTTCAAATCCTAACTATTCATCTCGAGTTATTCTTTAAATCCAAACTCTAATTGATATCAAACCCATATCTAATAATTCCTCAACAGTTCAACTCCATCTTCTGTAAGTTTAATTTCATGAAACCCTAAATTGAATTTCAATTCAATTTGAAAAAACCCTAACCCTTCGATTCTTCACTGAATCAACTTCATATCTTCAATTCAACTACAACCCTCATGTTCCCACTTGATCAAAGACAAACATGATCTTACAATCTTTGTGGATAGTAAATGTTTTGAAAGATATCAAGTCTTAAAGGAAGTAAACTTCACTGCTGAGAAGAGGTTTGATTCAGATGTTTCAAAAAGAAAATATGTGAAGTTTGTTCAAGACCGAAACCTGGGAAATATGTTTGGGTTTGAAAAATATTCACCGGAGATAGTAAGAATCTTTTATGCTAATTTTCACAATATTGATCATGAGAATCTTACTTTTAGCACTCTTGTTGGTTATTCAAGTCTAATCGAATGCCTTGACAAGAAATACTAGTTAACTAACCTAGTACTTGTCTTGTCTAAAGTGAAAGGTCTAAGTTATTGTCGGAATAATTAGAACCTGATGAGAGAAATAAAGTTAATTCTGATCTTTATTTTGGTCTTATCAAAATAAGCGATTGTATGTTTACAATCGGTTTAACAAGGGGGCTAAGTTTCTTAGTCAATTTGTTAAACTATTAGGGAAAATTGCTTTGGGAAATTGTTTCCTTGATAACATATTAAATCTAAATTACTTGTAGTTTCGGTTTTGATATTGGTTATCTAAAGTGATATGTGACTTCGTGCTTAACTCTTATAGGTTGTACAAGTCTTTTAGATTTGTAAGATCCTTTCGATTTGGCCTTTATTTGTTGGAACCTTTGTCATTTTGTGACAAAAAGGGGGGAGAAATATATGGAGTAAACAAGTGATTTTCAATCACTAAGGAAAGGACAATTGTGCTTAAACGTTATATCTAATGAAAGAGTAAAGCATTGACTAAGGGGGAGCAACATATCATATTGTTGTGTAGTTATCTTGACTACAAAAGGGGAATAACAAAGATGTTCGGATTGAAAATCTACCTATCTTATCTTTAGGGGGAGTATTAGCTTTGTTATTCAAATGTCAACATCGGCATTTATTAATTGAATATATACAGGTTATTGTGCTGTTGAAACTTGGAATCAAGCGTATGTATAATGAATTGTTGTAATTTGTTTATCCATATGTATTAATAGTTTTGTCAATTAACATCAACATCACCACCAGCAATAAATTCCTAATGTTTCCCCTAAGTTTCTCTTCGATTTCGACCTCAAAATCATCTCACAAAATCGCCGGAGGCGATGAGCAGAAGCAGAAGCAGAAGCAGAAGAAGAAAAAGAAGAAGAAGAAGAAGAAGAATGAAGAAGAAAAGAGAAGAGAATGAGCTTATCTGTTCGATGGGTGAAGGGGAGAATACCAAGAATAATTATTAAGGCGCCCAGAAAATGGATTAGGGCAACCAGATGGTTTAGATGCAAAATGACTATTTTGCCCCTCGTACATATCTAATGATTTCTTATTCGGATGACACGTTCGAGTAGCCCATTGCGCATAACTTTTCAATACCTATTCAATGATACTAGTTTCGTATTTAAATTATTGTTAGATTAATTTCTATTAATTAGCGTTCGTGTTAAACTAAGCGACTCATTAGCGGCTAAATCGCATCTTGATCATCACTAGACCAGTCAAATAATGTTGACGAGCTTGAGGGTCCTTACATTCTCCCCACCTTTTTCATTTTCGTCCTCAAAAATCAAATCATCCTTCCGGTCTTCAAAAACTCCCCACCTTATAGAGGTAACACTATCTCTCGTCTAAATGCAAGTACTGCTCATACTTACAAACGACGCAAAAACCAACTCATTTCAAATGAGTTCGAAGAAACATAAAATTAAACACAAACCTGTATGGCTTTCTACAATTAAAATTTGTGGCTCTAGGTTCAACTACAATAATTTGTATTCTAACGGATAGGTATGACTAAGTTCTCCGCGTTAAATTTTTTATTCTAATATTTAATAATTTATTAATTAGATGTAATTCCATATTTGTTATATATTTATCCATATAACTAATCTAAATTTGATTCACTTCAATTTATAATATCTAATAACTTTAATGTTATACCATATATAAATTTCCTAAATATTATCTATTAAAAGTTTGCTATCAACTTAATTACTCAAAATACTATTATCAACTGTGTTATTATTCTCATCACTCTTATTACTATCGTTATTGGTTTGTTGATTGATCAGTTGGTACACTAAATCTTAATCTTTAAATATGATTCTACATTCACGTAAAGGTTGATATAATTTATTTTATTTATTCTTACTGAATTCGTATACTATATGTTATATATTATTGGCTTTGGTAATTTAATATGATTTAAATTTGAGTCTGCATAAAATTTTATTATGTCCTAATAGTCTTTAAATTTTGGTATTAATAATAAGTATCTTATTCATAGGCAAATTTATTATCCTTTTAAGTCTAATTTTGTACTAATCGTTCAAATATTATAGATATCACTTCAGGTGTATATTTTTGTGATTTAGTGTATCATTTGTTGAACTAAAGATAATCCGGGTATAAGATCGTTAACAAGTTTAGTCTTTATTTTATGCAATATATGACTTCACGTTCTTAATCATACTGTTTTGGGGTAAAAACTGTTTCTGCTGGAAATGGTAAATTTGGGTGTGCCGCGGAGAAACGAATCTAAACCCTAAACAAATGCACTGCACGGGAGTACTTTAGATTCAATAGATCAATCTGTAAAATTCTGGCCTAAACCAAGAAATGGCCGTTCCAGTCTTGCTTCGGTCACAAAACGAAGGAGAAGGGTTGATCTTAGGGAGGGAAGCAAAGAAGGTGTTGAAATCAGGATGAAGGTGTGGCTGTTTTATGACTTGTATCAGAATGTGGTTTCTGGATACTTGTGTTGATAACACTTGTTGGTTGAAATAGGTTGAAAACCTATTTATACAAGTCATAGTTGAAAGCACCCTGATCTCATAGGAAGTGGAAGTAGTTGAGTGATAGAGAAGTGGGGATCGTGTAAAATGTTGAAAACCACGTCCCTATTATGAGGGGGGAAACGGTCGGTTACACCCACTACTTCTCTGCTGCCACTAACTATTCACCTTTCCTAACACTTTCTCATAATGGGCGTGTTGCACGCCGCACATTGTAAACCGCCAGACCAATACCCTGATGAACATCCCCCAGTTTGTGACATGTTTTATGTCTCGAGTATTTTGTAGAAAAATATGCAGCACGCTGCTGAGTGGGTCTTGCCTGCGAGACCTAATTATTTTGACCAATCACACGCAAGCTAGGCAGCGGGCAGTTATATGCGACAAGTCAAGTTGTGAGACTTGCCGCAAGAAATAGCATGTAATGCTCTTAAGTTGAATAAATATGTTATTCATGAAATCGATATTTATTGAATATCGCTTGTAATCGATGCATGTAAAGCATCGCTTTTAAGAAAGCATCTCGAAATAATAGATGCCCATGAAGCATCGTTGTATAAAGCCCATCTTGGTTGGTCGCGGAACCTAATGTCTTATGAGGAGCGCGGTCAGCCATCTTCGAGCAGCTGCCAGGGGTCGCTTGGGCAAGCTGAGTGCAGGTCGATCGGCTCTCATGGAAGAGTGGCGGCCGGTGAGCACGACAGTGCCTTATTAGTCGCCCATAATTAAATCTAAGTCGGTCAAATTGGCCAGCCAAGTTGGATGGCTGAGATGATTTGCGGCAGTTGCATACTACCGTTGATTCAATTCAAAGGTTTTTTTAAAGCCACGTGACTGGCGCACTTTGGCTGATTGGTTTGTGGCATTGCTGGCGTATTTGAAGCAATGCGATTGGTCGGGGCTATTTTTGAGCCGCCCGTGAACATGATTGCGCCTTACCAGTTGCTTGAAATCATATATTGGCCGGTCGATTCGTCTAGCGGAGTTAGACGGCCAAGATTGCTTTGCGGCGGTTATATACTGCCGTTGGTCGACTTCGCGGTTTTGAGGCCCTGTGGCCAACCTATTTTGGGTTAATGATTGGAGGCGTTAATTGCTGGCTGTGAGCAATTCGATTAGCCAGGGCTGAAGGAAAGCCGCCGGTAAGCATATTGGCACTTCATTGGCCGGTTAAAATTTGATCTGGGCCGGTCGATTTGGCTAGCCAAGTTGGACGGACGAGATCGTTTTGAGACTGACATGGGCAGCCTATATTCGATTCCTTAAGGAATTAGGTGTGTCGACCAGCCAACTTCCAACTTTAATTAATGTTGTAGGCTGCGCATTTAGAGCGATTTGATTGGTCGGTGGGAAAGAGGGACCGGCAGGCAACAATATGGGCATGGCCGGCCGATGGTACGGTGGCGCAAGGTTGGGAGAACCGGCGCGGCCGCGTCCCTTTTGCTGCTGCCTTTATGTGCTGCAATTCCTCTTTATTTCTTGTTTTTCGACTTTTGGTAGGATTTTGCTCCTACTAGTCCATGGTAGATTAATTTTCTAGCTTTCCTAGGTCTGGTCTCGACTAATAGGGTTCGAGATATTGCGCAGGCCGCAAAAACCTAATTTTTGCATATTGGTAAAATTAGGTTAAAAATTGAATTTTGCGAGCTGTCACAAAATTAATCAAATTTGATGAATTATGTGCGATGACACAAAATTACCAATCTTATTCTCAGAGAGCAGCGCAGCGTGCCTCCGATTAAGTACTTTCATGCAGATCTCAATCCTTACACTTCGGGAGATTCATGCTACTCGGCTGCGAGCGAACATTAATCGTCATGTCATTTCAATATTAAGAGTTCAACTGGGGAACATAGCATAGGAAAAATACTCAGCAAGCCATACATTAGTGAATAATGAAGTCGGGAGATTAAATACTCATTAGGATCTATACTAGTGAACAATTCATCTAGGAACTTGAGTTTCAATACAATATGAAGAGCGCCATAGGCACTCATCAGATTTTAATATATTCTTCAGGCTCCTTGCGGAATATGAACATATCAAGGTCTACTATATCTGACACCGTGTCAGCTAGACAGACTTTTACAGTTTTCTCCCTAAACTAAAAACCACCATCAACACCTACATAATAAGTCTTACATTAACTATTTGGTTTAAACGCAAAAAACATAACTCTAATTTGTCATTAGTTAACTTTACAAAACTTAACCGTAGATAAGCACTATTAATCTTCCATAGCTATTTAATCCTAATCATTATTTTATCGCTATATATTTGTTAATGAGATTTTAATTTAAGTTATGTTCAATAAGATACTAATTTAAATTCTAACAGTTTAAATTCGTCATACTAATTTCCCATTTCAAAAGATAATTGAATCTATTTACGAATAAGGATCCTACAAATCTTTCTAAGTGAAATTATAAATTATTGGTTTTCTAAAAGAACTATATCATACTTCTATGATCGGTCATCTCTGCATGCAGTTGCCCTGTCAAGGTTGGCCAGGCCCAACAATGCCTTCCTACGAACAGAGAAAACACAACCTTCACTATTCCCCGGTGCTGGATTAACAAAGTGTTAACTTATTACGACTAACTAATCTCTATATTTTTATCATAACTGGTGTAACCTAAAAAAATTACTTCGTACTATGCACACACATCAAGAGAAATGAAACAAACAGACAAGTAATTCTTTTAGTTCTTGATAGATTTTAGTGATTAAAATTTATCTCATACCCCAACCCACTTCTAAACTAATCTAGTTCATTAACTAGCACTGGCTGATTCTATCTTTTCCCATGTAAGATCTAATAATGAGCTCTGATACCAACATTGTAGCCCCCCCAAAGCTAGCAGCTGACTAATCTAAGAGATTAACTAAATAAAGAGGCACTAAGGAATCTAAATCATTTACTTAATCATTCAATTAAGAAATCTGCTACAAAGCTTAACCCAAGAACTAGCCCCGTTATGAAATATATATATATATACAAGAACTCATCTCAAAAGATATATATACAACAGTCATTTGGTTTACAAATAGAATATACAACATAATAAACATAGCCGAAGTTAACCAACTAACGGACTCAACTCCTCGAAGCTTCCATTGCGCAACTCTGATCTGTCTCTGAAACTGAAAGTGGGAATGAGTGAGCATATCATCCCTAAAAGGGGTGCCCAGTAGAAATAACATTTAACTTTCAAGTAATCATGGGAAAATTTTGGAAAACAGTACATGTTTTCCCAAACATTAAAAAAAAATGACCAAGTCACTGAAATAAACAAACATGTATATGGACAAAATCCTTCTTCAAACAATGTATATATTGGTGTCAACCAGTTCCACACCTATTAGGTACTATTATGGTGTATCGCCCTAGCCATAGCATAAAAGCTGAAAGTAAGTAGGTATAAATGTGAAAGAGCGTATCCTATATACCACAAGTGGAAATTCTTATTTCCCATAACAATTCATAATGACAAACAAAACATTACAGATCCTTTCCAAACCATGGAAAGATTAAAAGAATCAACAGAACAATCGTAATACAAACTAAACAATGCATGGAATGCACAAACTGTCAATGCATGAGTTTGTTAAACATAAATTTTTGTAAAAGAAACAACAATGGTTACAAAAGAGTTAAATGTAAATTCCCACCTCTTTTGATGACAAGCCACGCTACCTCGAGATCCACGATCCACTGGTTTATCCTTCTAATCGATCGTTGTTAATAGAGACTAACTGTTAATCATACAAGCACTATAAGAATCTAGCCAAAAGGCTCACACAAGGCTCATAACATAATTTCATATAAGTTTTTAGTTATAGGCTAATGAACTATATAATGGTTCTAGGCCCATTTATGGTTCTACACCTTTTTATTAACTATCTGTAGCATAACTGAGGTTTACTAATTCACTTAGATTGGTTATATAATCCATTAGCTAAGTCTCATGAATATCTATAACTTTGTAGAAGAAACCAAAGTCTAATTCAAACCACAAAGGTCCAATTCATGTTCAATAGGAAATCTAACTCTAAGTATAAGCCCAACAAACCGGACCGTTATACTAAGGTCTAGTCCTTCTGAGTCAAACTAGGTTAACTAACAATCAACGTCTAAGTCCAGGTCAAAGTCCAATCAAAGGTCAAGTCAATGGTCAACTCAAAGGGTTAACTTGGTCAACGGGTCAAACAGGAATCAGTCTGGGTTAACTCAGTCAACAAAACTGATTCAGGTAAGTCAGGTTCACAATTGACTCAGTCAGATTAACTGAGTCCACAAAGGTCCAATTCATGTTCAATAGGAAATCTGGCTCTAAGTATGAGCCCAACAAACCGGCCCGTTAAACTAAGGTCCAGTCCTTCTGAGTCAAACTAACAGTCACAGGTCAACTAATAGTCAACGCATAAGTCCAGGTCAAAGTCCAGTCAAAGGTCAAGTCAACTCGAAGGGTTAACTCGGTCAACGAAACAGTAGTCGGTCTGGGTTAACTCAGTCAGCAAGACTGATTCAGGTAAGTCAGGTTCATAATTGACTCAGTCAAATTAACTGAGTCATTTAAGCAAACTAATCAGATATCTGACTGGGATGACAAACATGCCTAAGTTTCAAGAACAGAAGTTCATACAAACACTGTATAATCCAATCATTCAAAACAACTTCAAAATCCAATTACAAAAACAGCTATAGCCTACCTGCATTTTTGCAGTTCCAAGCTTTCACAGCAATCACTATTTACAACTCTAAATCATCATTCTAACCTTCTTCTGGACCTGAGCCACTAATAACTTCACCTGCATCCCATCTCTGTACCAACAACACCTCTAACTTCACATCCTTGTACTCTCAGCTCTTCAGACTCAATCCAAGTTTCACGCACCCCATAGTGTTACTAACTTAGTTATACCATAACACTAAGACTCCATCTGCACTTCAATTCACTTGCACCTGCAACATAATAACTCCACCTCTTCTACTCAGCTCATATCACCACAACCATAATCTCCTTCATGTCCTGTGTTCACTACTTGCAACACCAGTTGTATAATACTCATATACATTCATTACCAAACCCATCCTTCAAGCCAGTTCTCTTCAGCACCATTTAAGAGCTCATCCTATATCTCAAACAAATACCACCTGTTAAGGAACATCACTATAACTCAGCCATCAGCAACACAACAACATCACCCTCTTCTTAAACCTTCTCAATACACATCATTCTTAATTATACCTCAAACTCATCAATCCTTTCACTATCAACACCACTAGTTCAATACCACTAACAACAACACGACCATCTCCTTAAACTTTCCCCTAATTCAATAACTCATATTCAAAACCAGCTCTACATGTTCAATTCCAATAATCCAAAACAACAATTATCAACATCCTCTTTAGGTTCACATCACACAAAACTACGGCTACAGCTCAATTGCATACCCATCATATCCGTTCTCAAATCTTACTTCATTGATAATTCATAAATCCAACAAAAGAACTTCATAACTTACTAAGATTGTAGAGAAGAACAATTACCTCAGTTTAGTCTTGCTCAAGCAATTGAAAACGAACTCTGCTTTACTTTAACCAATCTCCATAATCCATCATAGGTCCAGCAACATATTCTAACTCAATCCAGGACTTCTAACAACTCCTTAATATCCATCCTCATCTTTACACGAGAATCAAACCCAAGTTCTTCATTAGCTTCAAACCAATATCTGATTCAAAACTTCAAACCCTAACTATCGAATTCAGATTGTTCTTCAACTTTAAACTCTAATTCAATTCAAGCCCATCTTGCTAGAGCATAGCTCGGTTGAACCCACCAAGCGTTGGTATATCAAGTTTGGTTGCCATATTTTAGTGAATCAAAACTCATCTAAGAGTCGCTTGATTATGTACTAGAGACAACTTCGTATAGGTTAGAATAGAAAGTCTAGGATTATGAGACATACAAGTATTACTCGAAGACCTGAAGGACGTGAAGATGTAACGAACTACAATGACGATATCATCCTTCCTCTTGAGGTTAGTAATATTGATTTTAACTGTTTAATTCCTAACGTATCTTTCAAGTCGTGCTATATTGAAAACATAACTGCGAAGCTGTGAATGATTTTTTACTCTGGTAGTGAGATATTATCATATGATCATAGTGTTAAGGAATTAGACTACGAAGTATAATGCTTATCTTTTGAACTTCGTAGATATGACATCGACATAATCGTATGAATGCTATTGTGATTATGTGTATGGGTAAAGGTGAAGATTTCATCCTAGGAAACAATGTTTACATTTGTTTAAAGGAAGTACATTCATAACCTTTGAGAGAACAATAAGAGCATGTCAACACAAAAGATGATTCAGACGCCCGAGATGTGTAGGCAGCTAGACACATAGTGGAACCTGAAAAATCAGAAAAAGAGTTTCCAGTAGAAACAGATAGATCCATTTTATCTTCCAGATCGGTTAAGATTTCTTCTGAAAGAATATCAAGATTGATGTATATATTGCTACAATTATAAAAATCAATATTTTCACAAAGAAGTGCAACACTTGACTTTCCGTCTTCATTAGAATCATAGTTGTCAGACATTTCATCAAGAGTTGAAGCAAGATCTTTGTTCCCAGTGTATTTTTTACGATTTGGACACTCATTCGCAAAATGACCAAAACCTTTACACTTAAAGCACTGTGGCATATCCTCGTCATCAGTTTAATCAACATCCCTATTTTTAGGAGGAATACAATTATGAGGTTTAACAGATGACCTAGGTTTATCTCTGGAGAACCGTTTACTTCTCTTCAAAAGAAGATCTCTAAACTGTCTTGTGATCAAGGAGACTGACTTGTCAAGATCTTTATCTGATGAATCAGCCTTAGTACGATCATCTTCAGAGATGCAAACACTTTTACTTTTATCAAGTAATTTAGTGTTCTTTTGTGCTTTGAAGGCAACATCCTTTCCGGTTTCGGATGTATGCTCATGATCAAAGATCTTTAACTTCCCAACCAGAGTGTTTTTGGAAAGAGTTGCAAGGTTATTACCTTCAACGATGGCATGCTTCTTAGAGTCGTATCTAGATGGCAGCGATCTGAGAATTTTCATCACAATGTCCTTTTCAGGAATAGTCTTACCCAACTCAACAGATGCATTAACAATTTCAGACACTTTGTGATTAAACTCATCAAATGAATCTTATTCTGCCATACGAAGGTTTTCCCAATCGGAATGTAGGTTTTTAATCCTATCTTCCTTTTCACAGGTATTCCCTTCAAATACGGTTTCTAAGATATCCCAAGCATCTTTAGACTGAGTGCACGTAGATACATGGTGCTGAAGATCTAGGGTAATGGCATGGATGATAGCATTTAACCCGTCAAAATTTTGCTTTGCAGCGAGAATCAAGGCAGGTTCATATGCACCAATATCCTTTGGAACAGTTGCATCGCCTTCTGCAACAACCAGAGGATTATAGCCATTAACAACATAAACCCATGATTGAAAATCACGCGCTTGAAGAAAGGCACGCATAGCAATTTTCAACCATAAGTAATTTGATCCATCGAAGACTGGTGGTACGTTTATATAGATAACACCTCTGTATATATTCAGATCGCTACAGACACAGACTTATAAGGTCTTTAACGTGTTTGCCTGCTCTGATACCAATTGAAAAAGCGGGGGTACAACAACCACACCAAATAATTCGTTTGGCAATCTGAATAGACAAACACCAATATACTTTCAAGAGAATCAACTAGACAGTCAGACTCAATCTAGATAAAAATATATCAAAGATTTTTATATCTTTATCTCTTAATTCAATCCGCAATCAGCAAATAGGAATTTGCGAGCCCGATTGAATATAAGAGGAATAACTTGAACGGTACCAAATACCAATGTTCAAGGATCAATCAATTTCAATCAACAACCAAAGGTTGGATTTCCCAATTGATTGGTTCAACGCACAACCTGTGATATTTCAATTATATAACAAAATATAATGCGGAAAAGAAATAACACAGACACCAGAATTTTGTTAACGAGGAAAACCGCAAATGCAGAAAAACCACGGGACCTAGTCCAGATTTGAACACCACACTGTATTAAGCCGCTACAGACACTAGCCTACTACCAATGAACTTCGGACTTGACTGTAGTTGAACCCTAATCAATCTCACACTGATTCAAGGTACAGTTGCGCTCCTTACGTCTCTGATCCCAGTAGGATACTACGCACTTGATTCCCTTAGCTGATCTCACCCACAACTAAGAGTTGCTACGCCCCAAAGTCGAAGACTTGATAAACAAATCTGTCTCACACAGAAAAGTCTATTGGAATAGATAAATATGTCTCCCACAGAAAAACCTATGAGTTTTTGTTCCGTATTTTGATAAATCAAGGTGCACAAGAACCAATTGATAAACCGGACTTATATTCCCGAAGAACAGCCTAGTATTATCAATCACCTCACAATAATCTTAATTGTATGGTAGCGAAACAAGATATTGTGGACTCACAAACGATGAGACGAAGATGTTTGTGACTACTTTTTATATTGCCCATTGGAGAATAAATCCCAAGCCAATCTTAAAGAAGATAGTACTCAAATACGATAGAAACAGCAAGATCAAATCACGCAACTACAGAGAAAATAGTTGGGTCTGGTTTTACAATCCCAATGAAGTGTTTAAGTCGTTAACCTACAGGGTTTCGTGAAATACCTAAGGTTAAAGGAGAATCGACTCTAGCTTATATAACTAGTATCACACATGAGGTGCGGGGATTAGGTTTCCCAGTTGGTAGAGTTCTCCTTTATATAGTTTTCAAATCAGGGTTTGCAATCTAAGTTACATTGGTAACAAAGCATTCAATATTAACCGTTAGATGAAAACCTGATTAGATTCAAGCTAATATCTTTCAACCGTTAGATCGAACTTAGCTTGTTATACACAAATGAAATGTACCCTCATTTAGGTTTATGTAACCGTACCTAAACGTGTACATCATGTTGGCTCAACCGTAGTTAACCGAGGTTAGCTATATGAACACTATCATATCAACCATATTCATCTTAACCATAACTAGTTCAAATGACTCAAATGAAACTAGTTAAAGAGTTGTTCAATTGCTATATATTCTCATAGAAGTATACAAAAACACTATCGAAGAAAAATTGGTTTGATTCACTCGAATCAATTCATGAACATTATAGCCACGGTTTGCAAAGAATGCATTCCTTAATATATAAATGTATTATTTCATGAACAAACCAATTCTAGAACTTTAACCACTCAAGTATGCAAATAGGTACGCATACGTAAGTAGCCGGTCTGAGTTTGGGTTCGCCAGTATGCGAACGGATACGCATACTTAAGTACACTTCTAAAACCCAGCAGAAATTCCCGGACCTATACCTTATGCAAGTATGCGTACCGGTATGTGTACTTGGTATAAGGAATTTCACAACTACAAGTACGCATACGGGTATGCATACTTTAGTTCCGGTCATGGATCACATACATGCAAGAATGCACACTATGTTTATAATCCAATGATGGTTGAGTATTCTAAACTCTATTTCAATCATTGAAACTTTCTTAGAGGATGACAATAGCCGTTTTCACACACTATTAGCATCAAAGCAATTTTCAAGATATTGAAATAAACATAATGAAACATTCCAAGCCTACATCAAATGATTGTATCACACAAACCATGTAAGATGTTACTCGGCGATTTTCACATGATCATCTTTTGACTTTCGTCAAGAATATAAGATGAACTTGGTTGAAGCGAAAGCTTACCAACACATATTCCGAGAAATATGTAAGCTAGTTAATCTCAGCTCGAAATCTCAAATGTGGATAATCGAAAACCATAAACGACCTTTTTCTCAATATAGGATATAGAGTAGAAATAGACTTTCCAAGTGATAGATGAGTTTCAGTCTCCACATACCTTTTATTGATGAAGTTCCACAAGCTCGCCTTAGTAGTTCTTCGTCTTCAATTTGATGAACGCCGTGAAGTCTAATGCTCAACTACATAATCTATCCTAGTCCGAGACATCACTATAAGTAGACTAGAAATCAAGACTTATAGTTTTGATCACTAACATTGACAAACAAGCTTGAGATAACAACGCTTGCGAGGTCGACCGGGCAATGCTCTAACAATTGCAAATCTAAACTTTGCTACTTCGGTAGTTGTTGGATAGATTTATCTAACCAGGCAAAGAAGTTTATTAGTTTAAACGGAAGAGCCTTAGCATATGACTTGAGATATTTTTATCTGGAAAGAATCAATAGAGTTGTTACCAAACAGATTTGTTGTTCCTTTACTGTTTGGAATACAATCCAAAAGAATTGTTCAATTGCGTGCACTTATTGAATGTCGGAAGCGCATGGATACTGAAGAAACTAAGTGAACTAGGTTTAGTTACTTGGTCTCAACTATAAGAAGTTGGTTTAGATTTTGTATATCGGCTTAATTCTGAGAGTATTCGATTCTGGACTTGGTCCCGGGGTTTTTCTGCATTTGCAGTTTCCTCGTTAACAAAATCTTGCTGTGTCTTTTACTTTTATATTTCCGAAATTATAATTGTTTATTATAATTAAAAGTAAAATACACAAACATTAACTTGATAGTGATCCTATAGTGCTTGGTTAAGTCTGAACCTATTATCAAGTAATCACACTTTGATTGTTGTATCGCCTCGATCTCGTATCCATAGACGATCACACAAAGTGTGAATACCGATTTGTCGTATTGTCTCGACTTTGTCCATAGACAATCACTTTCGGTAAGAGGACTTATAGGTGGATATTTTAAAGATTGTGGTGTATATGGGTACCCTCGTCTTTTCAATTGGTATCAGAGCAGGCAAACACAAAAAGATCTAACAATCTGTGTTTGGTGCGATCCAACCTATAAGAATTGAATCCAATGAATGATTCAGTTAACGTAGTAGCAGGATTTGACTACTTCAAAGACTCGTAGTGGAAGACACGAATGAAGTATGTAATACTCTTGTTCCTAAATTTGTTAGGAATTGAGATTATGGTTATAAATGTCTTGGTTGACCTATATAATCTCTCAGATATCATAGAATTGTATCTCATGGTATGGATTACTACTAAGGTTAGTAACTATGATACAATACTCTATACGACATGTTATATCTTGAAAATGCATAAGATTCCACCTAAGATTTTTCATTATATGAACCATGACTATTCTTTTCTTGAAAAATTTGGGATCTTAAATATATTTTGGATTACCTGCTAGAATATATGTATGTACATTTTCAGATCAAAGACTTTCAATGTATCGCTGTTTAGGTTGCGATTTTTGAACCTTTGTAATGTTACAAAGAATGATTTTTCAGTTAATTATTCTATTAACATTGGATTGCTTCATACACCCCACAACTGTTTTAATGAAGCAAGTGATCTTTTAAAATATTACTGGAAATATGATTCTAAAGATATTATTAACAAATATCTTGTTATTTTCAAATTTATTCTTGTATACTCTATTGGAAAATTCTTGAGTGAATTTAAAAAGATATTATCAGGCTTTGGTAATAATAGAGTAAACAAATTTTTGGACATGAATATAGGATTAATCCGTAATATAGATCCAGTCCATGAAAAATCGGTTTTCCAAAAGAAAGACCTAGATACAAAATCGGAATTATTTCCACACAAGTCAAGGTTTCCGATTTGGAAGATTTTCCTAAAACGAGTTATTTCTGGAATTTGATATCTTCACTCCTTATAAAAGAACATTATTTTGTGTTGTTTTTACAAACAGTCTGGGAGAGATTGTCCGGAACCGAAACTAGGGTTTTCCATACACCTTAGATTGTTGAAAGTATGGGGAAAAGGAAAAACAGAGAAGAAACTAAAACTGATAACCTGGAATTGAATCCGTTTATTCCTGCTGGTGATATTGAGAAAATCAAGTATCCCCACTTGATCAAAGACAAACATGATCTTACAATCTTTGTGGATAGTACATGTTTTGAAAGATATCAAGCCTTAAAGGAAGTAAACTTCATTGCTGAGATGAGGTTCGATTCAGATGTTTCAGAAAGCAAATATGTGAAGTTTGTTCAAGACCGAAATTGGGGAAATATGTTTGGGTTTGAAAAATATTCACCAGATATAGTAAGATTCTTTTATGCTAAAATTCACAATATTGATTATGAGAATCTTACTTTTAGTACTCTTGTTGGTTATACTTTTCACCATGTCAATAGAAAGATGATATCAAAGATCATAAATTACATAGTGAAGGGAAATCATATGATTACTGGTTTTGAAATTGATCACGATAACATTTCAAAAAGTATCACTGAAAAATATGTTGGATGGAAAAATGGAAGAATGCTAACCAAAGAAATACCCTTCTACTTAAGGGTTTTCGGTAAACTTGCTATAACAACTCTTTTTGCTTATACAAGAGATACATCACAATGGGACAAGGAATTTGTTGAGTTTGTATACTTCCTTCTTGAATGTAAAAAGCGAATTGATATATGTGGAATGATTATTAATCAAATGATCAAGATCTTCAATTCTATCAATGCCACAACGTCCCAGAGAAATCTTGGATATCCCTGTCTCATCACCAGCTTATGTGAATACACAATGGGGAATAATTTCATAGATGAGAAAGTCACTAAAACTGTCTCTCAGGGAATTATCAAGCAGATGAGTAAAACTCGAAAAGAAAGAGGAACTATTGTTTCAACTGCTCAAATCTATAGCAATGAAGATCTCTTGTTTCATATTTTACGTCTTGGAAGAAAATTAAACTGTATTCAGAAACAGTTAGCTTTTGCCTCTCGAAATGATCCAGAAACCCTTAAAGGAATCTTAGAGATCAATGATGAGTTCTTAAAAGGCGAAAAAGATCAAGACTCTGAACAAGAATCTGTTGAGTAGCTGACAAATGAAGAATAATAATAGACATCAGTTTTTGAGTTATTTCGATTATTGTATAAGGTCTATTTTTGAATAAAACTATTAATTATTTATGTATAAAATTATTATTTTATAATTTTTCTTGTGTTAGTTTCCGATTACATAGCCTGTACTTGAATGTCTATATTATTGCTATGTGTTTTCGGTTTATGGGATATCTAATTTAGGTTTTCATAACCTTAATATTTGATCCCATATGATGTGAACCCTTATGGTTTGTGTGACTTTTTGATTTAGCGGGATTAAGTTCTAGCCCATGTTGATAGGCTTTATTAAAGGATCATAAGGTGTTCCGGTTGAAACTCATATGTAAAAAGTCACAATGTGTTGAATCAATTTGTGTTTACATGAGTTCTTTTTAGCATAAGCATATGTGTTTCGGGTTTTCAACTTTTGCTATTGGCACGCATTAGTTAAAACCTATTCAACCTTTCTCTGTTAAAGGTTGCTCTTTGTTGTTGTTCTTTTGTTCTTGCGAGAGGATGACAACATACTGGGGGAGAGTTTTATCTTGAAATTGCGCTTAATGGTATATCTTTCTGGGGAGAAGAGGATGCGTAATCTGAGGTAACGAATTTGTTAGTTAATCGTTTTCCTTTTTAAGAAAAGCCTGCTTATATTGCATATATTTTGCTTTTGCTTAACCAAATTTCGGTACAATTGATATATATTCCATTATGTGTGTATGGATGTGTGTGTGTGTGTGATTCAATTGTTTCCGGTTAAGAAAAACTGTGTCAATTTATTTGACTTATTGTTTGGTATCTTCTTTATTGTTTGATATAAAGTGTTTTTGCTTAACGAAATTTCGGTGTAATTGCGGTGCTATAATGTGTATGTTTGTTTGAATTGCTTCCGGTTAAAAAAATAATTATGCAAGTCAATTTATTTTGGTTTGTATGTATTGTTTATGGCTTAACGAAATACGGGATCATTTGTTTAGTCCAATTCGATTCCGGATAAGAGAAACTAAGTTAATTTTGATCTTAGTTAGACTTATCAAATTAAAGGATTCGGTTATTCAAGTCTAATCGAATGCCTTGAAAAGAAATACTAGTTAACTAACCTAGTACTTGTCTTGTCTAAAGGGAAAGGTCTAAGTTATTATCTGAATAATTAGTTTCCGATGAGAGAAATAAAGTTAATTCTGATCTTTATTTTGGTCTTATCAAAATAAGCGATTGTATGTATACAATCGGTTTAACAAGGGAACTAAGTGTCTTAGTCAATTTGTTAATCTATTAGGAAAAATTTCCTCGGGCAATTGTTTCCTTGATAACATATTAAAACCAAATTACTTGTAGTTTCGGTTTTGATATTGGTTATCTAAAGTGGTATGTGAAACCTTCGTGCTTAACTCTTATAGGGTGTACAAGTCTTTTAGATTTGTAAGATCCTTTCGGTTCGACCTTTATTTGCTGGAACCTTTGTCATTTTGTGACAAAAAGGGAGAGAAATATATGGAGTAAACAAGTGATTTTCAATCACTAAGGAAAGGACAATAGTGCTTAAACGTTTAAGCACGAAACAATAGTGCTTAAACGTAAGATAGGGGGAGCAACATATCATATTGTTGTGTAGTTATCTTGACTACAAAAGAGGAATAACAAAGATGTTCGGATTGAAAATCTACCTATCTTACCTTTAGTGGGAGTATTAGCTTTGTTATTCAAATGTCAACAGCGGCATTTATTAATTGAATATATGCAGGTTATTGTGCTGTTGAAACTTGGAATCAAGCGTATGTATAACGAATTCTTGTAATTTGTTTATCCATATGTATTAAGAGTTTTGTCAATTAACATCAACATCACCACCAGAAATCAATTCCTAATGTTTCCCCTAAGTTTCTCTTCGATTTCGACCTCAGAATCATCTCACAAAATCGCCGGAGGCGATGAGCAGAAGAATAAGAAAAAGAAAGAAAGAAGAATGAAGAAGAAAAGATAATGAGCTTATATGTTCGATGGGTGAAGGGGATAAGACCAAGAATAATTATTAAGGCGCCCATAAAATGGATAAGGGCAACCAGACGGTTTAGATGCAAAATGACTATCTTGCCCTTTGTACAAATCTGATGATATCTTCTTCGTATGGTTTTCGAATGACACGTTCGAGTAGCCCATTGCGCATAACTTTTCGATACCTATTCAATGATACTAGTTTCGTATCTAGATCGTTGTTAGATTAATTTCTATTAATTAGTGTTCGTGTTAAACTAAGTGAGTCAGTAACGGCTAAATCGTATCTTGATCATCACTAGACCAGTCAAATAACATTGACGAGCTTGAGGGTCCTTAAAATAATGACCATCGAAATCACCTCTGTTACAAAAGAATCAAGTCTCATGGGGTTTTGAAGTATAACAACCATCGTTTTTAGGTCAACTACCCCAAAAAGCATGATCCCTTTCGTTTGATGCATTTGTTAAACTCTTCATCAAATACCGGCAGTAGCACTGAAGAAAAAAGACAAACTCAAGCGGAAATCATTTTGTACTAGTGTAACACCTATTATATCACTATGATAATCGAAACTATCAAGAACAAGAAATAAACATCATTACCTGGATATTTCTATCCATGCTTTATAGGATAAGACGGATAGCGTAGCTCTCCACAGGGGCTTAAACCAATCTCAATCTCAGTGATTACTCCCTGCTCAAAGAATCCATCGAATTCCACATGAAATCTTCTTGTGTAGTCAAAATACAGCTATACAACAATAACTAAGTTGTTGTATAGCAACTTAGTGATTTTTTTAATTTGCAAGGCATAACTAAGTTGTTCCAAGATCTTTAACCTTATTCAAAGTTGAATATCCAAAATCCGAACCAGCTTCTTTTTTTTCGATACATCATTTATTGATTCCTTGTCTCGCCACAGCATAAAGAAGAAGGAGAAGGAACAAATTACTTCCTCGAATCAGTACCCTCTTGCAATATAATTAGCTAGGGCTTGATTTTTGTTAATATTACAAGACAAAGGAAACCTAATTATCATAGAAAATTGGGAATAATAGGGAAGAAAAAAAAACATTCTAATTCCACTGGATTCTTATCAATCCCACTTCATACCTAGCCTAATTTCTCAAAAACCCCAGTTCCCCAAACAAAAAAAGTTCTTACATAACGTATCTATTTTCTTATACTATTTATCGATATTGCTCATCGGTATTACTTCACAGTTGGGAGGAAGAAGAAAAGGAATCGAAGAAGAAGGTTAGTTTCGGCACGTGAAGAAGAGAGAAAAAAAGACCAAAACATAATTTTGTAAATTATGGGTCTGTGAGAAATTTTATTATAGAAGGGGGCGGGCCCCCGGGGCCCGCGTGTGAAGTTTTCTGTCCGTGGGCTTGACGATGAGAAATAACTGAAAAATAGGCATGACTGTAGTTTTCACAATCGGAAATTAGGCTAAGACCCAAAAAAAATATGTTTCTTATTGCCAGGTCGTATATATTATTTAGTTTTTGTGACACCCATAATTATTTGGAATTATGAAAACAGAGGAAGAAATACACGAATACCCTTAATAGATTCTACTTGTATGACAACGAAATTTGGATTTTTTCACTCCTCAGAAAATGTCTGCATAACTCATTGTGCATCCTATTTTTTGGGGGTATAATTGGAAAGTAAACTAAAATATAACATATCTATAAAACCGTGTCTTGGAATTTTTCAAAAATTATTTCGTGGGAAAAAATTATTTCGTGGGAATACATTTAAAGAAATCTACACAACGAGTACAAACAACAATATTAAATTTATTTATTTTACGAAAAAGGCGGAGGTGATTGTTCTTTTAGGCATAAATGTTGAAAAACAGATACCCAACCACCACAAAGGATGCATATCAAATTATGCAGACACCACAAAGGATGCATAACACATTATGCAACCATATTTTGGTTCATGTATCCATTAATTTAGTTATGCAACCACTAAAATGATGCACCATAAGTTCCACCAGCACCCGCATCATCGCAGTGGACAACTGTTATGCACCCTTTAGAGAATACTTCATAACCTGTTATGCACCATTTGAGTTTGCTGCATAACCCGTCGACACCTGTGATGCACCCTTTAGGGAATACTGCATAATCTATTATGCACCATTTCAGTTCGCTGTAACACACCATACCTTAATCTGCATAACAAGTTATGCACTCTTTTTGTTTGCTGCGTAACAAGTTATGCACCCTTTCAGTTTGTTCCGTAACCTATTATGCACCATTTAAAGACGGTTACATAACCTTTTATTTTGATGTATAACTTGTTATGCAGTTGTTTTAATCTGCATAAGGCGTTATGCAGCCATATTTTGGAATGCATAACAGATTATGCAACTACATAATGAATTATGCATACCAAAAAAAAAAAAAAAAAAACTTACAAAGTTCCTTCAACTACAATGAATGATAAGTTTTACGGTTACAAAATGAAAAATACAATTAGTTGGTCATCCGCAACATAATAATAAAATCAAACAAAAAAAATGAATGAATGTCTCGTAATAATTGAGTTCAGGTGTTAGATGTAGGCTTGTTTCATGATGGTTGTTTTAGATGCACAAGCATGTTCAACTGCTGTCGTGCTTAACCTAGCGGGTAGAGAATTCTGTGAGAGAACACCCTTGCTTCAGCTGGCACTTTCTTCAAGCAGAGCATGTAACTTTGACATATAAAACTAATCAAATTAAACATCAATGCTTACCCGAAAAAGCTCTAACTACTCTAGTTTTACCTTCTAGAGAAGTTAAAATGCTGTTGAAACAAAGAAACCAAACAAAATGAAAGAATCAGTTTCCTTTTTCGATTATTAAACTATACAAATTAATACAAAGTCTCCCCATTTTCAGTTGAGTTCTCTGATAATTGTCTCTAATGTAAAGGTAAAATATCTAACACAAGTTCTCCCATTTTAGGATACTACATCAACCATACATCGTAAACATTGTTAAATAGATTTGTTGGATTGAATAATTTGAAGACCGCACAGAACTTCAGTTGGATATATACTTATGGCAAGTTCCATAGACCTAACAATTTGTTATTATTAGCTTTAGACAGTCCGTGTTGAAGCTTGTATACTAAAGGTTGTACCTTTAGCCACAAAATAGTATAATGATCTAGACCAACCCATTAATATCAAAAATTGAATTCACTCTTCAGTTTTACTATTGTCCTAGAATAACTCATCCAGTAGATGGCCAAGCTTAGATTGATGTCATTCACAGTATCAGAAAGCTTATGATGGCCTCTATACTATGTAGAAAAAAAAAGAAATCTGCTCAAAATAGATGGCTGCAAACTCTGCTTATAAGCTAACCACAAAAATTCACCCTCTGAGAGCAGCTGCAAACTCTGCCTATTAATAGTAAAAATAAGGGGTCCCTTATTTTCTCGTAAAACATATGAGATACACCTGTTACAAAAGCTACAATTATAAACTAATGTGACATTGTTGTGAGGAGTCGGCACAGCGAGCTCGAAAGGGATAATACATTTGACCGTAATAACTATGTATTTATTCATTAATGACCATATGTTCTATAAGATGTAAAATTGTTGGCTACATTGAAAGAATTTGTCAGAGCATTGCTCGGTCGAACTCGCAAGCGTTGCTATCTCAAGCTTGTTGTCAAATTTAGTTGATCAAAACTATATCTTGATTTCTAGCCTACTTATAGCTATGTCTCGGATTAGGATAGAAGTGTGTAGTTAAGCATTAGACTTCACGGCGTTCACCAATTGAAGAAGAAGATCTAGACTTTAGAGGAACTTCGATAACAAAAGGTATTTGGAGACTAAAACTTATCTATCACTCAGAAGTCTATTCAATTCTATCTACTAATGAGACTAAGCCATATAACTATATAGACTTTATGTTATACACATTGAAATTTCGAGTCGATTTTATCTCGTTAATACAATTCTCGAAATATGAGTTTAAAGCTTAGAATGTTTCATTATCTACTTGAGAACTTTAGTTATGAACAATTCATCTGTTGGAAACTAAATATTAAGTCAAGATGATCATGTGAAAATTACCTTGAACATCTTACATGATTCGTGTGAGATAATCATTGGATGTTAACTTGGGATGTTTCCTATTGATCAAATAATCATTTGAAAATTACTTGAAGCTAGTGGTATGTGTAAGATTACCATAGTCGTTCTTCTAAGGATGTTTCAAATCGATTATCGAGATTTCTAGAACTACTACCAAAGTCTGGATATAACACAGTATGCATACCCAGTATGCAAACTGTGAAATACTAGTTGGGTTCGGAACTCTTGTTTGCGAATTGTGTTTGCGAACAAGTTTATCTGTATGGGTCCGAAACTGTAGTTTGCGAACTATGTTTGCGAATGACATTACTAGGTAAGGTCTGGAACGATAGTTCATGAAATCAGTTTGCGAACTCAGTGGTTAGGTTTTAAAATCGGCAAGTATGACAACTTGTTCACATACTCCGTATGCAAACTAAATTGTCTATACTCAGGAACCCAGTTTCGTTTGCAAACTAAAGTCCCTGAATTTTCAATGCCTTTAAGGTATGCGAACTCGGTTTACAAACTATGGCATTAAGTTCATGAATTGGTTCTTGTATACATAATTTGTACACATACAAACCAAGCCGAATATGTTTCAAGTGCTTCACATATATTTCCATGAGATATTGAGCATTTGAACAACTCTCTTAAAAATACATTTAAATACATTTGACCATCTATCAAATTGGTTGGTTATCAAATTGAGTCTAGAAGTGTTTGATGAAAATAGCTGAGCCAAAAGTGTTCATATGGCTAACTTCGGTTAACTGTTATTGAGCCAACTCATTATACACGTTTAGGTACGCGACTGTACCTTAATCGGTGTGAGACTTGGTTAGGGCTCAACTACATTCCAGTCCGAAGTTAACTTATAGTAGGCTAGAGTCTCTAGAGGCTTAATACAGTGTGGTGTTCAAGTCTGGACTAGGTTCCGGGGTTTTTCTGCATTTGCGGTTTCCTCGTTAACAAAATTTTTGGTGTCTGTGTTATTTTTTTTCCGTATTTTTTTTATATAATTGAAATATCAAAGGTTGTGCGTTGATCAATCACAATTGATAAATCCGACCTTGTTTGTTGGATAGAACTTGATGGATACTTGGATATTAGTTTTTGGTACCATCCAAGTTATTCTCACACCAATCGGGTTCATGGACTCATATCTGTTTGATTAATGATTGTGTTGAGAAAGAGATAAAGCTCTTTGATATCTTTCCTTGACCGAGTTTCATTAAGTGCTCTCAGAATTATATTGGAGTTTAGTCCATACAAATTGCCGAACAAAAAAGTTGGGTGTGGTTGTTGTACCCCCCGCGTTTTCAATTGGTATCAGAGCAGGTAAACACGCTAAGACCTCATAAGTCCGTGTTTGTAGCAATCTGACAATATGGACAGAAGTGCTATCTCTATAAATGTACCACCAGTCTTCGATGGCTCGAATTACTTATGGTGGAAAATTGCTATGCGTGCCTTTTTACAAGTGATAGGTGTCTAAAACACCTTGATATTTATCTATTTTTTATGCTTCCTTTGTAAGTTTTCTTGTAAATTATGTATCTTATGATTACTTTTGGGTTTATCAGGTGCAACGTAGTCATTGAGAGCAAAAGAAGAAAAAATAGGCTAGAAAGGGCAAAAGCGTCATTTCAGGGGCATGTGATATCGGGAGCTCATCTGAGGATGAGAGGCTCATCTGGAGTTGGAAATATAAAATAATGGGCACCCCAGGTTGGCTGCCTGTATTCGGAGAGTGGGTGTCTTGAGTAATTCCAATCATTACCAAGCCCTAAAAACAAGAGAAGTGTTTTTCTCTTCTCAATCATTTACTTCTACAATTCAGAGATGAGAGAAAATGGAGGCACAGCTTCTCTGTGATTTGAGTGAAAAGAAGAAATGGATTGTGGATGATTTTGTTAGAAAGTAGCAGAGAAGATACAACTGTTATTGAATAATTAGAGATGGGTTCAGTGAATCCAAGTTTAGAACAGAGAAAATCAGATTGAATCTTAGGTGGAGAAGAAGATTAGGGTTTCCTGAGCTACAAATCGAAAGATGAAAAAGAATCGTTAGACGGGTTTATTGCAATTTGAGGTGGAAATGGTTGTGCTTCTGTTAAGAATAGAAATTAGGGTTTGACAGTGGCTGAGTTCAATGAAGAATTGGGAGTCTGTGGTGATGAATTAGAAGATTGGTTGCAGCTGTATTGAAGGATATTTGAGCTAAATTTAAGACAAGAAACAGAAGTTGGTTTTGTGGAGATGAAGCAATGGTTGAAATATATGGGTTTGTAGGCTTGAATTAGGATGGATGCAATGGCACTGCAATGAAGGCTTGAATCTGTGTTGGTCTAGGCTTGTGTGGGTGTTTGAATTGAGAAGCTGAGCTGCTGCTGCAATTGAGATGGGTTTTAATTTGAAGTACAGTAATGGGTTACTGCTCAAAGAAAGAGATGTATTGTTCACTGGTTTGCTTATGTCATGGAGAGGTTAATGGTGGAGATTCATGGGTGGTCAGTGAATGGAATTTGTTTGAGTTGCAGATGGTGTTCGTCCTGGTGCTGTGTTGTTCCTTGGAATGGCTTGTATGAGTTACAGGGAAGTGTGGTTGATTTTTGGCAAGTATATGAAGGTTAGCAAGTTGGTGGTGCAGGTAGTGATGGTAGTGCTGAGTTATGGTTTGATTTGGAATTGTAATGGATGCATTTTGTTTGTTTTGACTGAATAATGATGAGAATAATTAAAGCAACTGCAGTTGGTTGTGGTGCAGTGGAATTGGTGATGCAGTGGCTTTGGGAAAGAAAAATGTTGTTACAGAGATAGTGGACCAGTTGCAGGTGAAGTTGCAGATGAATGGAATTGCAAAGATGAAGTTGGTCTTGAGGCTGATGGAATGAATTTTAGATGTTGATGCATTTGCAGATAGGGTGTTGGTGGTGTTAGTCTGTCTCAGAATTGCAGTGAAGGCACTGGTGGAGATCAAGTAGGGAGAGTTTCAATTGAAGTTGAAATGATGGCTGGAATTGGAACTGCAGAGTACTAGCCTGATGTTGTGAAGAAGCTGTTGTGGTTAAAGGCTGTCATGGGACTAGAATTGATGTTGATGTGCTGTAGCTGAACTGAAGAGTTAAGTGGTTTATCTGGATTGTGCATGAATTGGTTGCAGGGACTGATCAAGGGAGATTGAGCTAGCCGTGATTCTGGTGAAGCTAGAACAGGGTAAATTTCCTTGTCAGTTTCGGGACTGACATGCTTAGAAACCTTTGAATGGCAGTATGGGCCTGTATTGGGCTGGAGCGTGAATTAGCTGGAGGTGTTCAGGCCTTGGTCGATTAATATTTTGGGAGAACCTATTCACACAACTGGAGGCTATATAAGCTCTCTAGGATCCTATTTGCTAGAATCTCTTCGACTACTTTACTTTGAGGGTTGATAGGTTTCTCTTCCTTCTTGTGATGAACTCCTTTGATATGAGTAGATAATTTTTCTTTATTGGTTAAAGATGTAGTTGGATTTTGAAAAAGTGGGGGTACAACAACCTCACCCAATAATTCGCTTAACAATCTGTATGGACTAACTCCAATATACTTTTAAGAGAATAAACTAGACAGTCAGACTCAATCTTAATAAAAAGTATATCAAAGAGTTATATCTCAATTTCTCGATTCAATCCTTACTCAAACAAATAGAAATCTGCAAGTCTAATTGAATACAAGAGAAATTAACTTGAACGGTACCAAAGACCAATGTTCAAGTATCAATCAATTTCAATCAACAACCAAAGGTCGGATTTCCCAATTGATTGATTCAACGCATAACCTGTGATATTTCAATTATATAACAAAATATAATGCGGAAAAGAAATAACACAGACACCAGAAGTTTTGTTAACGAGGAAACCGCAAATGCAGAAAACCCCCGGGACGTAGTCCAGATTGAACACACACTGTATTAAGCCGCTACAGACACTAGCCTACTACAAACTAACTTCGGTCTGGACTGTAGTTGAACCCCAATCAATCTCACACTGATCCAAGGTACAGTTGCGCTCCTTATGTCTCTGATCCCAGCAGGATACTACGCACTTGATTCCCTTAGCTGATCTCACCCACAACAAAGAGTTGCTACGACCCAAAGTCGAAGACTTTAATAAACAAATCTGTATCACACAGAAAAGTCTACAAGAATAGATAATCTGTCTCCCACATAAATACCTACAAGTTTTTGTTCCGTCTTTTGATAAATCAAGGTGAACAGGAACCAATCGATAACCCGGACTTATATTCCCGAAGAACATCCTAGAATTAAAAATCACCTCACAATAATCTTAATCGACTAGCGAAACAAGATATTGTGGAATCACAAACGATGAGACGAAGATGTTTGTGACTAGTTTTCTATCTTGCCTATCGGAGAAATTAATCTCAAGCTAATCTTACGATTGTACTCAAATACGATAGAAACAGCAAGATCAGATCACGTAACTACAGAGAAAATAGTTGGGTCTGGCTTCACAATCCCAATGAAGTCTTCAAGTCGTTAACCTACAGGGTCTCGGTAGAAACCTAAGGTTGAAGGAGAATCGACTCTAGCTTATATAACTAGTATCACACAAGAGGTGTAGGGATTAACTTTCCCAGTTGCTAGAGTTCTCCTTTATATAGTCTTCAAATCAGGGTTTGCAATATAAGTTACCTTGGTAACAAAGCATTCAATATTCACCGTTAGATGAAAACCTGATTAGTTTGAAGATAATATCTTTCAACCGTTAGATCGAACTTAGCTTGTTATACACAAATGAAATATACGTCATTTAGGTTTGAGTAACCGTACCTAAACGTGTACACTTAGTTGGTTCAACAGTAGTTAACCAAATGGTTAGCCATATGAGCACTTTCATATCAACCATATTCATCTTCACCATAACTAGTCCAAATGACTCAAATGAACTAGTTCAAGAGTTGTTCAATTGCTTAGATCTTATAGAAGTATACAAGACACAATCGAAGCAAAATCGGTTTTGATTCACTCGAATCGATTCATGAACTTTATAGCCACGGTTTGCAAATATGCATTCCTTAGTTTATATACATTTAAGTTCACGAATAAACCAATTTTAGAAAGTAACACACTTAAGTATGCGTACGGGTAGGCGTACTTAAGTAACCGGATTTGAGTTTGTTTTGGTTTCCAAACTCAACATAAATTCACGGACGTGAACTTTCCGCCAGTATGCGTACGGGTACGCATACTTAGGTAACCGGATTGAGTTTTTTTGATTTCCAAACTCAGCAGAAATTCATGGACGTGAACTTCCGCCAGTATGCGTACGGGTATGCATACTTACCCAGTCTCCATCAACCATTTAGTACACACACAAGTATGCATACATTTGGTTCCCGGTTTTGGACTTATACACTAATGCGCGAACACATTATATGCTTATTGATAGACTCATTTATGTGTCTATTTTCATTTCTATTGTGTATATTGTTAGTACCCATTTTTGTACTTATTTTGGTATTTTATCTCTTTGTAGGTGTTTTTGGAGAAATAAGCTTTTGCGGCGAAATTGGCTCGAAAATTTGATAAATGCAACCCAAGGGACGAGTGTTATGCAGACTCCAGCAACGGATAAGGGGCGATCACTGGATAAGGGGTAACCTTACCCCTTCACGTTCAAATTCTAAATTTTGACGGGAAACAAAAACCAAAATATATACACGTTTCTGGCAGTTTTGGTGGTAGTGATTTGGAGGAGTTTGAGGTCGATTAAACCTCTTATTTTCATAGGGTAGACTCCTTATGGGTCTAGGAATCTAACATGGGTGTTGAAATCGATTAAACTGGGCTCAATCGACGGATTTTTATCTCAACAACAAAATATGGAAAGTCACGTGTGTGACCGATTTTAGGAAATTTTAGAGAGATTAAAGTGCTATAAACCTTCCCAAAGATTGGTATCTATCTAAGGAAGAGTTTAGAATCAAAAGGAAAGCTCATAAACGCGTATAAATTCTAAAACAAGAAATTGCTGCAACTTTGCCGTGAAGAGAAAGGAAGAGATTTTGGAAGATTTTGGAGAGATTTAATCGCTCTTTTTGATATAAATAGATTGTTTGGGTCATATAGAAGGTGTGTCGAAAGTTAGGGGAAGTTTAGAACACCACAGAGCCGAGAAATCAAAGTTGAAGAAAACCCGTTGTTGCTGCTGCTGCTGAAGAACACGAAGAACTTCGACCCACACCGAGCCGTCGCAGAAGCGGTCTTATATTCAACTACAGAAAGCTGTTATCGTTTTTCACTGTCGTTGCTTAATACTTTCAGTGACCATTACTTTCCTTACAAAAGCTTTCTGTAACTACAGCTCGTCCTTCTTAATAAAAACACCTTATTTGAGCAATGAAATCAACTTTTGAGCATATTTCTATTATGAGGAGCTAAACCCCTTAGCCGAGGCGACGGAGGAAGCCATTATTCCATGAAAAGTGGTATAATTCTATTTTAATTATTTTTGCAATTTTTTATATGATTATTTGCATAGAACTAATATAGGAAAATTGATTTTTATTGAGTAGTTGTGAATTGTTTTGATGGGACATGCTAGGTTTTAAAACTTTTGATGTTTCATGCTTTGTGTTTACAACTATTACTTCAAAAATCTATTAGAGGCAAAATATTAGAATCACTTAAAAATAAAAAAATTGCATAAATATTGATTAGAGTTTATCACTTAATTGGTTAATGGTGGAATCCAAAGTCTCGGTGTCTTTTTTTTTATAATTTGATACAATTTTATTTGAGTTATTTAATTTAATTTAAGTCTAAAAAAAATCCTTCACAAGTTCGAGAAACAAATCTTTTTACCACTACAACTACAAAACACATCACTTATATCCAAAGATGGTTACATGTTCAAAACTCTTTATTTCAATCATTGAAACATTCTTAGAGGATATTAAATAGAGGTTATTCACACACTATTTTTCATCAAAGCAATTTTCAAGATATTGAAATAATCAACATGACTTTCGTCACTTGTAAAGATGAACTTGGCCAAAGCGAAATCTTACCAACACATATTTCGAGAAAAAGATAAGCGAGATAAACTCGGCTCGAAATAGCAAATGTGTATAATCGAAGTCTATATAGCAATGCGACTTTTGTCTCAAGATAGGAGATAGAGTAGATAGACTTTTTAAGTGATAGATAAGTTCAAGTCTCCACATACCTTTTAGTCGATGAAGTTCCACCAGTTCCTTGAGTAGTTCTTCGTCTTTGTATGATGAACGCCATGGAGTCTAGAGCTCAACTACACTTTTCTATGCTAGTCTGAGACTTAGCTATAAGTAGGCTAGAAATCAAGACTTATAGTTTTGGCAACTAAACTTGACAATAAGATTGAGATAACAACGCTTTCGAGTTCGACCGAGCAGTGCTCTAACAGATTTTGCGACCAAGTTATTTGATTTATGAATTAGTTTTCTCTCAAAATCATCTTTCACTTTCTACTGTTTATAATAATTGCATGATTGATGTATTGCAATATTATTGAATGTTTGTTTAGTCTAGAATTGATTGAACTCACATCCATATCTATAGCTAATTTAGGGTTAATCATCAAGCAATAACCTTGAATACTAGTAGCATGATATGATTACGGATTGTAGTGATACTTTCTTGTAATCATATGTAGTACTTGACCTTTGTTCGAATTGTTTGCGCAATGTATTTCAATTGCATTGATTAGACAATTTCACTATTCTTAATGCACTTTTGAGAATTGAACTTGATTAGCGCAAGGCGTAGGGTTATTCGCTAGGTAGTATTCATAGTTGCATCGTTTTACATGTAAGTGTGATGATTTTAGGAAATTAACGGAGTAACTTGGTCTCTTGATACTCTAGGGCTTTTGATGATAGCGAGATTAAATATGAATTCTAATCATACATTCAATACTTGTTTACAATTGAAGATGAAACCTTTATCCAATATTTTCACATCCTTGATTTGCGTGCTTTGCTTCTTTGTTTTTCTTTTATATTAGTTTAGTTACATAAAAATCATAAAATCCCCCCATTGTTTTATATAGGAAACCGAAACATATTGACAACCTAAAACCTCTCAGTGGGAACGATCCTTTCTTGCCCTTGCTACATAATATATTTTGAGTAGTGAGAAAGTAATATTATTTTTGACGCATACGACAGCTATCAAATTTTGGTGTCGCTGCCTGGGAGGTAGCGGATTGTTATTTGTTTTTGTTTTTTTATTTTTGTTTAGCTTTTCTTATTTTTCTTGTTCTTAACCTATTTTCGAGAATCTTGTTTCAGGTACTTGTTTCTCATGGAAGGAGCATATTGGAACAATCAATACGGTTTTCAACCTCCTCAACAATATGACAACTACCAACCATTCCAGGGGTATAATCAAAACCAATTCATTAGCTATGATCAATATCCTACATAATCTCTTGGTTCTCACACATATCAACAACCTTTTGACGAGTATGTGTGTGATCAATCACAAGGATGGGAGGATTCTTATGCTCTTGAACAAAAAGTCTCTAACTTTGCAAAAAAGTTTCTTAACTTGGTATAACAAGAGCTTCAAAAAGCTAAAGAGCATAGAGAGAGGCAACTCCAAGAACTTCGTGAAGGTATGGCTAACTTACGAAGAGGCATTGATCAATACAAAGAAGAAAGGTATAACGAAGAATTTTGTTTTCAAAGCAATAACTATTCTAATGTGCCTGTGGTGTGTGATGAATATTTGATCGATGCTAATGTTGAAAAAGGCCGACCTTTGGGGACTTTCGTTGATAATTGTGTAGTTAACTCAACTCTTGATATTAATAATGATCATTCACCGATTCAAAAGGACGAGTTTGAGACTAGCAACACTAATTTCAGCGACAACCCATCTTATGTTAACTATGAAAATGACGGTGATTATGAAGATACATCGCTTGAACCAACTCATGGTGACATTCTCCAAAGGTGTACAATGGGATTTTTTTGTGATCAATATGAAGACGAAGAGGAATATGATGACACTAGTGTAGCTTACTCAAGCATTGATCTTAATAATGATAAAGAACCTATTCAAAAGGTGTAGGTTGAGGATGATGCAATGAGTGTTCTCAAAAAGTTCCTTATGGACAGAATTGCATCCGCAAAAGAGTATGTGCCTTACAACAAAAAAGAGTATGTTGAGAATGGAACCGATTTGATCACTATTGTGGAAGACCCAATTGAGCTTGCAAAGGATTGTAATGAAGATGTTGATGTCGAGACTTTGGTTAAGGCATAAACGGACGAAGAATGGTTGCAAGGTTTGATAGAGGACCACGATATACAAGAGGTGAATAATTCATTTGAGTTTTACAAGGATGAAGAGGATTCCGTGCTACAAGAGATTGTGCAAGGCTAGTCTAATCTTATGCATATTGTTTCTTCTCCTTTACCTCTTATTGGCTTCAATGTATGTTCTTCAAGAATATTGTTGAATGACTTTGTTTCTCGATATCCACCATTAAAAACATTTGATTCTCATACTATGAAGGTTTGCAAAGAAGAAACCATAAAAGTTCCTGAATTTTATATTCTTTATACGCTTCCAAGTGTGGACAAGAATAAGAGTGGGAAAACTTTTATCGGTCGATAGCTTCATTTATGTTTTATATTACTAATATTTGTGTGAAGCTAGTGTTTGCAAAACAGGTTCTATGGGTGGATCCTCAACTTTTAAGATTGTTGGTGTATGGGGGGAGTCTACATTGCAAGTAAACCAAGCGCTAAGCGGGAGGCAACCCATTGGTTTCGTATTTCTTACCTTTCATTTTGTTGTAGGCAAAACTCCAACTTTTAGATATTTTTGAACAATTTAACTAGATAGCCTTTCTAAGTAGATGGAATTTTTTCTTGATGATGAGGTATACGTTGGCTGAGTTGGGATTAGATGGCAACTAAATATCTTGTTTAGTGTTTATCCTATATCATTCAGAAGTAGCTATGAGTTGGAGTATCAATGTTGTAGTTATATTCCTTTAGTTAGTTTTTTTTTTTTTTACACATTTTATCTTTATTTTCTTATTGTGGAAATTGTATAAATACCCTCCCTTTTGATGGATCTTCACAATTACCCTTTCAAACAATAAATATACCCCTTCCCCTATCTAGAAGAAATCGGCTCTATTCATGATCCCACAAATACCCTCTGTAACCTTCGATTCCATTCTAATTTCAGATCTATTTTTTTTCTCTTTCCTCTTTCTCTCATCCTCTTTCAATCGCCACCACCACCTCCGCCGTCGCAGATAAAATGATCGACCAAGTTGGATTCCGCCGCCGTGAATAAATTGATCACCCAAGTCAATTTGTACTTTAACAATCCAGAGGGAGACATTTTCGTCGCCGGAAGGATAAATAGAAAGAAGGGAAATCTCCATCGGAATCCAATTTCAGATTCACTGAAACAAGTCGGTTTGTACTCTAAATACTTCTTTTTGTTCTCATTTTATCACTGATGTCTATTATCTTATTCAGATTCAGGAGATCTGATTTTAGTTTTGATTTTTTGGTAATTTCTAACTAAAAGATTTTCAATGTTCATTTACTGAAGCAACTATTCTAGTGGTGTAATTTTTGTTTCAAAGATTGTGAATGCATTTACAGCAAATCTGAATGCACGGGAGTTGGTGCTGTTGATGTAGTGGTGGTGTTTGTTGTTATTAAGAAGACAAGGGTTACTGGTCAGTTGGTAGAAGCAATTGCTAGTGCATCTATGTGAGTTGAGCAAATGAAGCTACAGAAGACATGAGTTGGGCCGAGGAAAAATGAATTTGATAATGAGCAGAGAAAGCTTCAGATGTTGCTCATGGTGGTGATTATACTGTATGAAATGGAGGAAGTGTATGTGTTTTTCTGATGGATTTACATTTTGCTGGTTGCAGGCGAGTGGAACTAAAATGTTTGTTGTTGTTGTGGCTTCAATGAGATTAGTGTTGATAATGGGAAGCTGAATAAGAATTTTAAAGTGCTACTTCTATTGGTTTGCAGCGTATGGAAATGGAGAAGATGGGACTGTTATGGTTGGTGTTGGCATGAGCTGCTATGTGAATGGAGAATGGTTAGCAGACATCATGAGATGTGGGTGTTGGCTAAAGGTTATAATGTGTAGCTACAGTGGTGTTGGTAGAATGAATAGGGGTTATGTGTAGTGGATCTATACAAGCGGTTTTATGTCGTTTCAGTAAGACGAAGTGAAAAGTATTTGTTAATGTTATACTTTACATGTAATGACTTCCAAGGTCCTCGTGTGTTATGCACTTCGGGGGGTCATCAGTTAGTAATGGAAGGATATAAATGGATGTTTAATAACTAGATAGTTACAGTATGGTTTCCTCCAAATCATTGTTAAAAGTTAGTCTTTTAAGTTTTTTTTTTACTTGTATGTTTTAGATATAGTTAAGAATTAGTGGAAGAATGTGTAGTTAACGATGATGATAAATTGGCGATCAACTTCGGTTGTTGACTCCATTAACTGGGATCAACTTCGGTTGTTGACTCCATTCATGGGGATCAACTTCCATTGTTGACACAAAATAGTTGGAGTATTTTTTTCAGTTATTGTGTCAACTTAGTTTGTTGACACATTTACTGGGATCAACTTTCTTTGTTGACACAACTGAACTTCCATTGTTGACACAAAAAAGTTGGAGTATTTTTTTCAGTTACCATGTCAACTTAGGTTTTTGACCCATTTACTGGGATCAACTATCTTTGTTGACATAACTGAACTGATATATTTTTTCAGTTATTTGTGTCAATTTTGGTTGTTGGCTCCTTTCACTGGGATCAACTTCCATTATTGACGCAAAAAAGCTGGAGTATTTTTTTTCAGTTGTTGTGTTAACTTTGGTTGTTGACTCCATTCACTGGGATCAACTTCCATTGTTGACACAAAAAAAATGGAGTTATTTTTGAACTTTTAATTTTGGATCAACTTCGGTTGTTGACACCAAATTTTGGCGGAAGCGGCGGCGCTGGTGGTGGTGGCAACATTGGTGGCCGCGGCGGTGATAGCTTCGACAGTGATGGTGGTGTGGTGGTGGTGGAATATTTGTGGTGGTTGGAGTTACTAAGTGGTGGTGGAGGAGGTGTTGGTGGTGGTGGAATGGTGGTGGTGGCGGTGGCGGTGAAGTGATAGAATTTTTTTTCTGTCGTTTTATGAAATGAAAAATCTATTAAAAGTGAGGGTATTAATGTAATTTATTTTTTAATGGATAAGGTTTATAAATGATAGGGGTATATTTATTGTTGTATAAGGGTATATTTATTGGGTGTCAAAACTAGGGTTATATAATTAATGTACCCTTTCTTATTTTGTATATCATTTTGTGAATTTCCCACCTTAAATTTTACTTTGAATGACTAAATTTTACTTTGAGGATAATGTAAAGTTTAAGTGTGGGGAGTGTTTCTCATATATGGTTTTTAGTCTTGTTAGTTTTCCCTTGTTTATATATATATTTTTAAAAGAGAGAAAAGAAAAAGAAAAAAAGTTATTATTATTGTTCAATAAAAATCGACTGCTGGTTCCCCTGTATATGCCAGCTGAGTTGATCTAGAATTAAGATTGTCGACCGCTGGTTCCCTTGTATATATATGTCAGCTGTGTTAATATTAAAAATCATACCATTATCTCAATCCAATAGGATTTTTAGGTTTTATCTTGCCAGTGACCTTCAGACAGATATGGGAAACACCGTTCAACTTAGTCCTCATCGCAAACATCTATCTCCATATCCATCTTCTTAATTTATTCATGTGATTGTGGTTAGTTAGATTTCGAGTATTGTGGTTTTGTTCGAATTTCTGAGTAGAGCTTTGTCACTTATATATGAATTGGTTTTGCATCAGGGTACTTCCTCCTGTAGTCATTGAGAATATGCCAATTAAGGAGATTGTTAAGTGTCGTTCTTAAAAAAAAAATCACAGGTAGCTGGAGATGGAAATATAGGTTTTGTGGGTATATCTCTTGTAAACCCTCACGAGACTATAACTTGTCCACTAGGGACACCTAGGGGCTCAAAGGATTGTTATACATGCTAAGTGTAACCGTAACCTCAACGAAATGGAGTTGTATGTTTTAGAATTAGTTTAATTTGATTTGCTCGAGGACTAGCAAAGTTTAAGTGTGGGAGAATTTGATAGGTGTCTAAATTACCTTGATATTTATCTATTTTTTATGCTTCCTTTGTGAGTTTTCTTGTACATTATGTATCTTATGATTACTTTTGAGTTTATCAGGTGCAAAGGAGTCATTGAGAGCAAAAGAAGAAGAAATAGGCGAGAAAGGGAAAAAGCGTCATTTCATGGGCACGTGATATCGGTAGCTCATCTGAGGATGAGAGGTTACCATCTGGAGTTAGAAATATAAAATAATGGGCACCCCAGCTTGGATGCTTGTATCTGGAGAGTGGGTGTCTTGAGTAATTCCAATCATTACCCAAGCCCTAAAAACAAGAGAAGTGTTTTTCTATTCTCAATCATTTCCTTCTACAATTCAAAGACGATAGAAAATGGAGGTACATCTTCCACCAGCGCTTCTTCCTTGATATCCTGATGACAATCCAGCGCGAAATGGCGGAATCAAGAGATGTACTTTCCTATCTCTTCTCCTACATGCTGGTTGCATCTGCTCAAATCAATCGATGTAATCTTCCTCTTGACTGAATAAAAATTCCTAAGGAAAAGCACATCATAGTCGCCCATGAGTCTACGCTCCTCGGTTTAAGGTTACCATACCAGGTGAATGTTGTATCCGTAAGTGATTTGGGGAATTCTCATAAACATTACTTTCCATTGGAGGCATGATCATTCATGGTTGATAGGAACCGCCTGAGGTGCTCGCGCGTGTTCCCTTGTCCATCATATACTTTGAATTTGGGCGATGTGTAGTCTTCCGGATATTGATACTCGGCAATTTCAGGGGAGTATGGGTTGTTCATGAAGTCATAATTGTCTTTTTTCACCACGCGGTAGTTCATCTCCAGATACTTTTGATAGGATTCTGGAATACATATATAATAACTGCAATCGCACGGTGTCTAACTAGTAGACAGAGGCAAGTACGGGTTGAACCCACAGGGAGCGGTGAAAATAATATAATCAATATATCTAAAAATTACCGGAAATAATATTATTTTTTTGGATTTTTAGAAGTGGAAATGAAACAAACAAAATAGATTACACTAATGAAATGAATCAAATGGGAAATTCGGTAACCAGGGTTTATAGTATCCACCACTATTTCTATTCAATTACTGAAATGAAACATAATTATGAATATATGTTTATCTTCCGTTCTATCGACATCACCTATTATATTTATTAGAGTCGCAAATATCACTAGGACACCCTAAGCATGGCACATCAAAAGACTAAACCAAAGCATGCACCATCAAATTGCGTTAGCGAGAAAATAATGCGAAACTAAATTTTAGGTTCTCAAATAATACCTGGCTATTCTAAGCATATCCCATCAAAGGATTTAACCCAAGCATGAAATATTAAATAAGTAGACAGATATATTTTCAATCCTATAAATTAGACGCATAGGTTTTCAAAAAAACGCGCGATTGGGGGATACTTGAACTAATTGGGGGATATAGATTACTTCCCCCAACCAATAGTGTCTGCTAAGGGGTGTTTTTGGGGAAGAAATACTAAAATACCCTTTGGTTAATTAAAAAACATTATGAAAAGACTATACTACCCTTCACACAAAATAAAAATCTTAAAATCAAAAACCAAAACATATCCCCCATTCTTCTTCATCAGTTCCGGCACTCTTCTTACGGTTTCGATTTTTTTTTTTTCATCTTGTTCATCGTTCACACCATCGTTTTTCATCGTCGATTCAAAAATATCTTCGCCGATTACCCGAATCTATCTATAACCATGCCTCCACGTAAGAAATCAAATGCCCAATCGAAATCAAAATCGATTGTTCAACAAATACAACAAGAAAGGATCAATCTGATTGGTCAAGAAGAAGAAGAAGAAGAAGAGAACTCGGACAATCAACTTCTCGTAAACATGGCTTCTGTGAGAAGGTAAGTGATTTTTAACTGTTTTATGAGTGTTTAAATCGATTTAAGGCATTGGGTTGAGGTTAGAATCGCGAACCCTAACTCAAACAGTTGAGTTACAGTCAATGCCGGCATTGAAATTAGTATGAATACAATGCCGGTACTGAATTACGGCATTGAAATTAGTATGAATAAAATGCCGGTACTGAATTACGACATTGAAAATAGTATGAATACAATGTCGGTACCTACTGACGGCATTGATTTTAGTATGAACACTATGACGGTATGGAGTTACTGAATCACCTGCAACTGAATGTTCTTTCCCAGCATTGATTTTAGCTTGAATACCATGCCGGTAGTTTGTTACGGCATTGTTTTAAATTTATTCGATTATGCCGGCAGTTCACTTTTAATATACAGGAAAACCCTAGAAATTTGTTATATGTACCGGCATTGATTTTAGGTTGAATACCATGCCGATACTTGGTTATGGCATGGATTTGAATTCTTACGCCTGTGCCGGCAGTGCTCTTTTAGTATCCAGGAACTGCTTAGGAATTACCTAAGACTACCGGAATTGTCCACAATTAATCGGCAAAGCCGGCATCGTGTCCCGGCATAATGTTTTTGTTAAATTACTATGCCTGTTTTTGGTCTCGACATGGTCGATATTTCGTGAATCAATGCCGGTATTGATGATTCTATGCCGTTATTCAATATATCTATGCCGGCATTAAATATGAAAGTGAGTTGTCTTATATTTATTTCGTGTTTCTTTTGATATAGGCCTAAAGCCAAGGAAGCTAAGAAAGCAAAAGCTAAAGATGCTGGCATTAAGAAAAGAAAGAAGAACGATCTTGGTACTCCTCAGTCTCTGCCTCCTCGAGGGAGAGAACAAGGTCGCAACAAGCGTTTGGGGGCAGGCACTACAAGAGGGAAAAAATGGGAGAGTGGTGACCGTAATCGACTCGTAATCCGTGAATAGACTTGAACAGTTGAGCACAATGAGAAAGATGAAGAGGAAAGTGAGGAGGAAGATAATGAGGTTGATCCAAGTCAATTAGCAACCCAAAGCGAAGTTTTAGAGGAAGATGGTGGGCCAAGTCAAAAAACGACACAAGGCAAAGGCAAAGTAAAAGTTAAAGGTTCGCACCTTCCTCATGCTGATGACATGATACCTGACCTTGATCGTGGTAGAATTTGGGGTGAAGCTTCGGATCTGAGAATGCTATTTGGCTACAAGGACACGTGGGCTCATACTATCTATCAAAACTATGTAAGAATTTTTATTTTGTGCGAGGCATTTTATAGTATTTCGACGTATCCCGACCAAGCGGTCTTGCATTTGTTTGGATCAATATATGTCACAACCTAAGGATCGAATGAAAAGAAAATAAATTAGTTCCAAAAAATTTAAAATACTATGCCGGACCACAGTTCTGGCATGCTCGACCAAAGTTCCGGCATGGTCGAACTGAACCGAAACTGAAGACCAAATTTGAAAAGCTTTCCGGCATACAAATTTCATTTGAAATCAACGTCGGAAACAGAGATGCCGGCATGCTTGTTATCTATGGTTCCATGCCGGTACTCTGTTCTGACGTGGTCGATAATTAATATACCATGCCAGTATTTAGCTTTGGAAGACACTGCTTCCTGTATGTTTTTTTGGAGGTACCGGCATGGTGACGTTAGAATTGAACCATGCCAGTAGCATATTCCGTAGAATATTCCGTGGTAGGTAAAAAGTAACTTTTATACCGGCATGGTGTTTTCAGTTGAATACAATGCCGGATTGAATTTCAAAATGGGGGATTTTGTTGGCCGGCATGGACATAGTATGAATACCATGCCGGTAATGGTGATGCCGGCATTGTATTCATACTACGTCCATGCCGGCACCGAGCTTTTTCAGCTGCAACAATGGTGGATTCAAAGAAAAAAAACCAAATTTTCAACCCATTGGCACCTTTACCTGAGTATTGGGAGTGCTTGTATGTTGAACTAGTTTACTCTCTTGGGTTGGTTCTTCAAGAAACTCTCCATGCTCATAAAAATCATGATCCAAGGGTGTTGGTTCCACAAATACTTGCAATTGTGAGTTGTTGTCATTAGCAGAAGATTAAAGATATTCTCCTTGTTGTAGTTGAGCTAAAGATTCAGCAGCAATTCTCTCTTCACAATCATCCTCCATTTTCATCAAAAAAAGTTCCCTCTCAAAAAAATTTCCCTCCTTCTACTCTCACCTCACTCACCCAAATACAAATAAAAATACACACTAATCATTTATCAAATAATCTTATGAATTTACTAATTATAATTAAGCACTAAACCTGATTAGTGATGGGTAGATTAGGTATTAGGTAAAATACTTAGATAAGGGGTGACCCTGATTTGATATTTAAATCCAGTTTTTGTCCTTTTCCTTTATCCCCCAATTAGTTTAAGTATCCCCCAATCACGCGTTCTTTTCCAAACCGGAGAAGCAACAACTCATTTTTTTATTTAATCGATAAACAATAATAAAAAATTAGTCTATTCAAATCATAATAGTCTTTGCTCAATTAATCAATAATCAACTCTTTTTTATTATTATTTTTTTAAAAAAATTCCTAACGAAAGTGCCACTCCCCCACACTTAAACATTACATTGTCCTCAATGTAATTGAGTCATCCAACGTAGAAATTAAGATGAGAAGTTCATAATATGCAATATGCGAAAAGCAAACAAATAAAAGATAAAAGAAAACAAATATGATGGGTTGACTCCCATGAAGCAAAATTGTTTGACTCCCATAAAGCATAATCTTTGTATCCATGCAAAGCATGATCTTTTCTCTATTTTTTATCATCTTTGGATGAACTAGGATGGGGGAAACATCAGATTCAAGTCATAAAGCCATTATTTATTATATTGATTTTTTTAAACCAAAAAAAAGATTTCAAAAACTCTTGTATTGATCTAAAAACGCTGCCAAACCCTACTTTAATAGAGCGGAAACCATCTTTAGTGATTCCAACAGAGTTTTTTCGTGAAGGATGCGAGATATGGAAGCTTAATTTAATTGGAAGTTTGGATTTCAAGGGTATAGTTTTTGTTGATGTTAAAAAAATCTTTGCTCCAACAATGGAATATTGCTGAAGAAAGGTGTAGATTTGTCCCTATTTTCAAAGGTTTTTTCATTATTAAGTTGGAATCATTGGAAGACAAAGTGAAGATTCTTAAAAAAGAAGAATGGATTGTGGAGAAACAAGTTCTTAATATTCAAGAATGGTTTCCAGGATTCAATCCGGTTAGACAAAGGACTTCCCATGTTATAGTTTGGGTTAAGTTTCCAGGTTTACGTGTTGAATTATGGACAGAAAAATCTCTTATGTCCATTAGTAAAATGCTTGGTACTCCAATTTTTGTGGATGATAGAACATTAAATCATGAATATAGATATTTTGCGTCTGTTATAATTGATATAGATTTTTCTATTTAAGTTTCTGATGAAATCAACCTCGTTGCTGGTGGTAGAAGTTTTACTCAAGAAGTTGATATTCCAAAAAAAAGCCAAAATTTTGTAGTCATTGCAAAATAACTGGTCATGAGTTGAAAGAGTGCAAGGTTGCACTAAAGGTGCTCAAGAAGCCTGAAATACACGTAAACAAACCTAGCAAAGTGGTTAAAAATAATGTGCAACCTGTGAAGGGTTGGCAACAGGCTAAAGGTAAGAAAAAGGGTAAGGGTGGCATTGAAGAAAATAGTTCTTTACCAGAAAAGTCCGTGCCTATAATTTAAGTGGTGAATGTTCATCTATTCCAACTCCAAAGGTGGATGAAGTGCTTAATTCTGGTGAAGTTCTTGCTAATAAATATGAAGTCCTCAATTCGGAGTTGGGTTCTGTGGATGAGGACAATAGAGTGAACATGGAAGAGGATGATTTTTCTGTTGAGTTTGATGAGGATAGTATTGATGGCAGCATTGGTTCGCAAGATTGGGATACAGTGGCTACAGCTAAACGTGAAGCTAAGAGATTGGCTAAACAAGAAGCAAAAACAAAAGCACTTATGCAAAAAGTTGACAATACAAACTGAACTTAACCATGAAAAGGAAACTAATTCAAAATCAGTTTTGGAAGGTAAGTTTTCGGTTTTAGGGAAAGAAGTGAATTCTATTTTGAATGTTGAAAATATGATGAAATCTGGTGTTATTAATGTGCCAACAAATACTACTAATGATTCGATTTTGGAAGGAGATATTCCAGCTAAGTTGCCGGATTTGGATAGATAAAATATTTTTGGTTTTGATTCTCATTTAAACTCTAACAAAATTTCAAAAGATTTGGGAGTCAATTTAGGATCTCCAACAGATTTGGAAGGTAAAGAAGATACGGTTTTGGTAGAGAAAAATCAGCAGGATTTTTTATTAAATACCAAAGACCCATTTATGGAAGTTTTGATTTTAAATAAAAACACGGATTTGGTTGAAAAAAATCAGCGAGATTCTGTGTTAAATAAAACGGATATGGTAGTTTCTCAAATAATTAATTCTGACGCAACTGAAGAGACAAAAAAGGAAGGTGGGCCAGTTTCTAATGATTCAGATTTGGATTGCTCTCCAGTTTTGAATACCAACAATTTGGGCCTCAAAGCTCAAAAAGGTAAGTCTCCAAGGCCTTTCCAGTTCAAGATGGATTATTTTGTTGGTGCTACTCTTCAAGAGAATGAGTCAGTGAAATTAACCAAAGAGGAGCATGATGTTTTTTCGTCAAATTAAGTGTGCTGATTTGAGAATGAAGTTTATCAAGGATATCGCTTTTAGAAAGGAGTACTTAAAGGAAATACAAGATCAATTGGAAAGAATGAAGTTTCCTGAGAAGAAAACTATGTCACCTATTTCATTAATTCCAGGAAATTACGCTTCGGATGAAGATGAATATGGTGGAATATGAGGGGTATGAAGGTGCTAGTTGAAAAAGCGGGGGTACAACAACCACACCCAATATTTCGTTTGGCAATCTGAATAGAAAAACTCCAATATACTTTCAAGAGAATCAACTAGTCAGTCAGACTCAATCTATA
The DNA here is from genome assembly GCA_023531105.1 of Papaver atlanticum. Lineage (NCBI taxonomy): Eukaryota > Viridiplantae > Streptophyta > Magnoliopsida > Ranunculales > Papaveraceae > Papaver > Papaver atlanticum. Next base: position 31,092 of record JAJJMB010009193.1, on the reverse strand, counting down.
GAAAAGTATATCAAAGAGTTTTATATCTCTATCTCTTAATCCAATCTGCAATCAGCAAATATGAATTTGCGAGCCCGATTGAATATAAGAGAATTAACTTGAACGGTACCAAAGACCAATGTTCAAGTGTCAATCAATTTATATCAACAACCAAAGGTTGGATTATCTAATTGATTGATCTTAACGCACAACCTGTGATATTTCTATTATATAACAAAATATAATACGGAAAAGAAATAACACAGACACCATAAATTTTGTTAACGAGGAAATTGCAAATGCAGAAAAACCCCGGGACCTAGTCCAGTTTTGAACACCATGCTGTATTAAGCCGCTACAGACACTATCCTACTACCAATGAACTTCGGAATGGAATATAGTTGAACCCTAATAAATCTCACACTGATTCAAGGTACAGTCGTGCTCCTTACGCCTCTGATCCCAGCAGAATACTACGCAATTGATTCCCTTAGCTGATCTCACCCACAACTAAGAGTTGCTATGACCCAAAGTCGAAGACTTGATAAACAAATCTGTCTCACACAGAAAAGTCTATTGGAATAGATAAATCTGTCTCCCACAGAAATACCTACGAGTTTTGTTCCGTCTTTTGATAAATCAAGGTGCACAGGAACCAATTGATAACCCGGACTTATATTCCCGAAGAGCATCCTAGTATTATCAATCACCTCACAATAATCTTAATCGTATGGTAGCGAAACAAGATATTGTGGAATCACAAACGATGAGACGAAGATGTTTGTGACTACTTTTTAACTTGCCTATCGGAGAATCAATCTCGAGAAAATCTTAGAGAAGATAGTACTCAATACGATAGAACAGGGCAAGATCAGAACATGCAACTACGGAGAAAATAGTTGGGTATGGCTTCACAATCCCAATGAAGTCGTCAAGTTGTTAACCTATAGGGTTTCGTGAAAAACCTAAGGTTAAAGGAGAATCGACTCTAGTCGCAACTAGTATCACACATGAGGTGTGGGGATTAGGTTTCCCAGTTGCTAGAGTTCTCCTTTATATAGTTTTCAAATCAGGGCTTGCAATCTAAGTTACCTTGGTAACAAAGTATTCAATATTCACCGTTAGATGAAAACTTCATTAGATACAAGATAATATCTTTCAACCGTTAGATCGAACTTAGCTTGTTATACACAAATGAAATATACCCTCATTCAGGTTTATGTAACCGTACCTAAAGGTGTACACCATGTTGGCTCAACAGTAGTTAACCGAGGTTAGCTAAATAAACACTCTCATATCAACCTTATTCATCTTAACCATAACTAGTTCAAATGACTCAAATGAAACTAGCTAAAGAGTTTTTCAATTGCTATATTCTCATAGAAGTATACAAGAACACAATTGAAGAAAAATCGGTTTGATTCACTCGAATCAATTTATGAACATTATAGCCACGGTTTGCAAAGAATGCATTCCTTATTATTTAAATGTATTAGTTCATGAGTCACCGATTTTAGAACTTTAACCACTCAAGTATGCATACGGGTACGCATACCTAAGTAGCCGGTCTGAGTTTGGGTTCGCCAGTATGCGAACGGGTACGCATACCTAAGTACACTTCCAAAACCCAGCAGAAATTCCCGGACCTATACCTTACACAAGTACGCGCACCGGTATGTGTACTTGGTACCCGGAATTCCACAACTACAAGTACGCATACGGGTATGCATACTCTAGTTCCGGTCATGGATCACATAATGCAAGAATGCATACTATGTTCATAATCCATTAGTTCTAAACTCTATTTCAATTATTGAAACTTTCTTAGAGGATGACAATAGCCGTTTTCACACATTATTAGCATCAAAGCAATTTTCAAGATATTGAAATAATCATAACGAAACATTCCAAGTCTACACCAAATGATTGTATCACACAAACCATGTAAGATGTTACTCGGCGATTTTCACATGATCATCTTTTGACTTTCGTCAAGAATATAAGATGAACTTGGTTGAAGCGAAAGCTTACCAACACATATTTCTAGAAATATGTAAGCGAGTTAAACTCAACTCGAAATCTCAAATGTGTATAATCGAAAACTTTTGTAATACGACTTTTGTCTCAATATAGGAGATATAGTAGAAATAGACTTTCCAAGTGATAGATGAGTTTTAGTCTCCACATACCTTTTGTTGATGAAGTTCCACAAGCTCTCCTTAGTAGTTCTTCGTCTTCGATTAATGACCGCCGTGAAGTTTAATGCTCAACTACACAATCTATCCTAGTCTGAGACATTACTTTAAGTATACTAGAAATAAAGACTTATAGTTTTGATCACTAACATTGACTAACAAGCTTAAGATAGCAACGCTTGCGAGTTCGACCGAGCAGTGCTCCAACACTAGTATATCAGAAATTATGTCTGATTTGCTAGCTAAAAGATCAAATTTTCGGATTGGAAATAAAAGCAGATTGAAAGGAGTAGGTAATAGGCGTAGATAGTCTTTACTATTTCTTTTTTTTTGATGTTATCTAATTTAGCTAAAAGTATTTTGATTTTGTTTTGAGGCCTTAGGGCTAGTAGGGAAGATATTTATTTTATCCATTTGGTTTATGGGGGTGGGGGGCCTTGAGCCCCCTTTGTAATTCTTATAATTATGTTTTTTGCTTTAATAAACTATTGGACTTAGCAAAAAAAAAAAAGATCAATCCAATAAATCAGGTTAGCTGAAAAGATGACCCAGCAGCAATAATGATTAGTACCCAGAGAACCAAAACTGAACTCAGTCTTAATCGGAACACGATTTGAACCTTCCTTATCATATACGCCAACACGAAGTAAATCAGATTCATGGATAACATGTACAGTTTACATAGAAATTTCAACACCAATTGTATACCCTAAATCTGGTTCTAAGCCCGAGGAAATAACTTCTATGGTTGAGTCTCCTTTATTAGCTATTGAAGACCGTAATACATTGACAATATCAATAAGCATGGGGTCATCAGAGTCAGCAAAATGAGAAATGCAAACAGATAAAGGTTCAAGTTCATCTGTATAAGTTATCTGACCAATATCAATATGTTCAACATTCACATCAACATTCATAGAATTACAAGATGGATCAGCGAAAGATGGGCTCAATGGAACAAAAGTATCATGAATAATCGATTCATTATTATCTGCAACTAAATGACTTGTAGGAATCTCACTATTTGAATGACTATAAGGTATCTCATTATGAACGTCTATTGTCTCTAAGTCGTAAGACTCAATAATAGTATCTTCTGTATATACAGATTCTTCTATATCATCATTATCTGAATAAATGGTATCTATAATACAAATCGCGTCCTTTTGAATAGGCAAATAATCAGTAATATGATCATGAGTTGGACAAGATACAATAGATTCAGATGTTATACCGGTATCATAATTCCTTCAAAAGACGAGGGTACCCAAATACACCATAATCTTTTTGTTTCAACCAATAAGTCCTCTACCGAATGTGATCGTCTATGGACAGAGTCGATTTAATACGATAATTAGGTTCACACCTCGTGTGATCGTCTATGGATACGAGATCGAGACAATACGACAACAAGATAACTTGTGTGATTCACTATGGATACAAGATCGAGTATCAAGTAATACGGAGTTAACATATATGTGTATTTTACTTTATTATAATAAATAATTCTAATGTGGAAATCAAACTAAGAGACACAGCAAGATTTTTTTAACGAGGAAACCGCAAATGCAGAAAAACCCTAGAACCTAGTCCAGTTTTGAATACTCTCAGAATTAAGCCGTTATACAAAATCTAAACCAACTTTGTATAGTTGAGACCAAGCAGACTACCCCTAGCTACTTAGTTCCCTCAGTATCCCTGCACCTTAGACTTCTAGAGTCATGCACGTGAATAACAAGTCCTTTGGATGGTATTCCAAACAGCAAAGCGAGAATATATTTGGTAACCACTCTAATCAATCTTTGTTAAAAGATATAGATGAGTCGTTGACAAAGGCTCTTCCATTTAATATAATAAACTCCTTTATCTGGTTAGATCAATCTAACTTTAACTACCGAAATAGTAAAGTATAGATTCACAATCAATCAAAATAAATCTCAAAGAGATATATTGAGAATGCCGATCTCACGCAACTAATCAATCGAATAAATCTGATACTAGTTGGATCCCAACCGATCAAGGTTTGTGCACACAATTCACAAGATACGAAAACTAATAAGAAATCTTCTTCGTCTTCAAATCTTCTTTAATCTTCAATAACCTGCACAACACCACTTGAATCTCTTATAATCAATCACGCACAGAACGGAGTCTGTTAACAATGGATTATCACAAGATATCTTTAGATCTAACAACAGTTCTAAAGATCCCGTCGATACTCTGATATAGTTTGAGTGAATCTTATATTAGAAGAGAAGATTCTCAAGAATAAACAAACTAGGTGCAATCAAAGTTTCAACAACCGTTAGTCTATCAAGTCAATCGAAAACTAATAACACTACAATTATATAGTTTCCCACCAACGGTACTCGTAGAGCTTCTTGATCCTACAAAAGTCTTTAAACGAGCGGTCGTAAGAGATTTCACCTAATTAGGATAATTTCCTCTCCGGATAGACGGATCCACCATAAACAACAAAAAGATGAAGTTTTCCTGGCTCTTAGGATAGTTTGCTAGAAATGCAAACTTAGGTATTTATAGACCAAGAATGTTTGGACACCAAGGGATGTTCGGTTTTCATAATTCCAATAAATGCTTGTCCAATATTTCTGAAATATCTCAATAGAAAATCTCCAATTAGTAAATGCACATTACTAATTTTTATTCTCTAGAGATAAGCATTAATTGCTTGTAATTAAAGCATATAAAACCAAAAACCTTAATTAAAAGATTCTTAATTTATTTCGGCACAAGATCACCTTGAGTACTAAGGAATATCTTTGAACAATAAATGATAAGAGTTACTGCTCGTGGTCAAAGTGTGTTGACATCTTTTCACTGCAAATCCTTGTTTCATATTTACATGAATTTGCATTCTTGGAATCGGTTATACCATGCTTCCAAACAAGTTTAGAATTGGTTCACCTGTTTTCCAAGACTACTATGTGATTGATCAAATACCAAATCACATACATGGGTTCAATCGGTTCTACCAATCACTAGGATCGGTTATACCTAATTATGGAAACACTTGTGATCGGTCACACCAGTTACTAGGATCGGTTACACCAGTTACAAGGATCGGTTCCATCTACACATGGTATTACTTGTAATCGGTCACACCAGTTACCAGGACCGGTTACACCAATTACAAGCATCGGTCACACACACTCATGATCGGTCACACCAATTATTAGGATCGGTCACACCAATTACAAGGATCGATCATACCATCACATGGTGACTACTTAGGATCGGTTACACCAATTAATAAAAAACAGACATACCAAATCATAAGCCAGGCATTGTGATTAGTTATACCAATATACAAAACCTAAGTTAAGACCGGTTCTACCATCTCACACATATTGGTCGTCCAAAGATTTGCAATGAATAGCCTAACCAATAAGCCTAATGATTTCCCTTTTGATTCAGGAAACAAGTTCATGAATGTACTTCCTTTAAATAAATGTAAAACATTATTTCCTAGGATAAAATCTTCACCATAACCCATTCACATAATCATAACAATATATACAAGATTATGTTGATGTTATATCTACGAAGTTCGGAAGATAAACGTTATACTTCGTAGTCTAATTCCCTAATACTATGATCATACTATTATGATCATGTCACATCACTAGAGTATTATACAATATGTACAGTATATACAGCTTCGCAGTTATGTTTTCAATATAGCACGACTTGCAATATACGTTAGGAATGAAACAGTTCAAGTCAATATTACTAACCTCAAGTGGAAGGACGCTGTCGTCGTTGTAGTTCGTTACATCTTCACATTCTTCGGGTCTTCGGAGTAATACTCGTATGTCTCAACATCCCTAGACTTTTTAGTCTAACCTTAACGAGGTTGACTCTAGTATTTAATCAAACGACTCTAGATGAGTTCTTATACTAAAATATGACAACCAAACTTGACATACCAACGCTTGGTGAGTTCAACCGAGCTATGCTCTAATAATCTCCCCCTTTGTAAATTTTAGTGACAAAACTCTTATTACATATGTATAAACAAATTACAAAATAACTCATTTTACATACACTTGATTCCAAGTTTAAACAACACAATAACCTGCATATATTCAATCAATAATTATCGTTGTTGACATTTAAATAACAAAAGCTTTTACTCCCCCTAAAGGTAAGCTAGGTAAATATTCAATCCGAACATCTTTGTTATTCCCCTTTTGTAGCAAAAATTACTACTCGGCAATATGATATGTTTTTCTCCCTTAGTCAATGCTTTACTCTTTCGTTAGATATAACGTTTAAGCACAATTGTCCTTTCCTTAGTGATTAAAAATCACTTGTTTACTCCATCTATTTCTCCCCCTTTTTGTCAAAAAATGACAAAGGTTCGAGCAAATAAAGGACATGCCGAAAGGATCTTACAAATCTAAAAGACTTGTAAACAACCTATAAGAGTTAAGCACGAAGGTTTCACATACCACTTTAGATAACCAATATTAAAACCGAAACTACAAAGTAACTTAGTTTTAATATGTTATCAAGGAAACAATTGCCCGAAGCAATTTTCCCTAATAGTCTAACAAATCGACTAAGAAACTTAATTCCCTTGTTACACCGATTGTGTATGCACAATCGCTTATTTCGATAAGACCAAAATAAAGATCATAATTAGCTTTATTTCTCTAACCAGGTTCTAATTATTCAGACAATAACTTTGACCTTTCCCTTTAGGCAAGACAAACACTAGGTTAGTTAACTAGTTTTTCTTGTCAAGGCATTCGATTAGATTTGAATAACCTAATCCTCCAATTTGATAAGTCTAACTAAGATCAGAATTAATTAGTTTCTCTTATCCAAAATCAATTGGACTAAACAAATGATCCCATATTTTTGTTAAGCCTAAACAATACATACAAACCAAAATAAATTGACTTTTATAGCACCGCAATTGCATTGAATTTTGTTAAGCAAAAACACTTGATACCCAACAATAAAGAAGATACCAATCAATAAGCCAAATAAATTGACACGGTTTTTCTTAACCGGAAACAATTGAATCACACACACATCCATACACAATATAATGGAACATATCAATTGTACCGAAATTTTATTAAGCAAAAGAAAAATATATGCAATATAAACCGGCTTTTCTTAAACAGGAAAACGATTAACTAACAAATTCGTAACCTCAAATTCCGCAGCCTCTTCTCCCCAGAAAGATATATCATTAAGCGCAAGTTCAAATAAGAACTCTCCCCCAGTGTGTTGTCATCCTCTCGCAAGAACTAAAGAACAACAACAAGAGAAACCTTTACCAGAGAAAGGTTGAATCAGTTTTAACTAATGCGTGCCAATAGCAAAAGTTGAAAACCCGAAACACATATGTTATGTTAAACAAAACTCATGTAAACACAAATTGATTCAACATATTGTGACTTTTCACATATGAGTTTCAATCGGAACACCTTATGATCCTTTGATAAAGCCTACCAACATGGGCTAGAACTTGATCCCGCTAAATCAAAAAGCCACACAAACCATAAGGGTTACATTCATCTGAGATCGAATATTAAGGTTAATGAAAACCGAAAGCAGACATCCCATAAACCGAATACACATAGCAAAAATATAAACATTCATTCACAGGCTATGTAATCGGTAACTATCACAATTTTTTTATAAAATAATAATTTTATTCATAAATAATAATGATAGTTTTATTAAAAAATAGACCTTATATAATAATTGAATTAAATCAAAACATTGATGTCTATTTTTAGTAAACAATAATCTAATCTTATTTTTATTCCATGAGAAACTTAATCCTTCATATCAGTACTAGAGGAAGGCATGTTATTACTTTCAGTCTTGAGCTTGTGAATTTCTTCAAGAAGATAACCTTGTTGCTTGACCCGAATTTCTTGCTGTTGTGTGATAAGCACGTAAGTGCGACGCATTTTCACCCATAACTACATTAGCTGGGACTCATTTTATCATTAATAAACTTGTTTTAAGTCTTTTTCTAGGAAATAATCTCTTGTGAAGAATGTTGCTCGAAAAGTTGTATTTGCATCCCCGAGAGAAAATTACTAAAGGCCCCCAGAAATTTTAATAAAGGCACATGCACTTTGGATAGGGGCACCACCTTCTTCTTCATTTTCAAAAAGAATTTTGGCGAGAAATTTGAGTTTCAACAAGAATATCTTCTTGCCTTATAAACAGGAAATCTATGAGGATTAATTACGGGAGTTTTGAAAAAAAAGAAGTTATCTTGTTTTAAACAGAAAAGATATTCTTATAGGATTTTCTCTTGGATTTGATTCTGCGAATTAAAGAAGATTTGGGTTTAATAAAGAAATATAGAGAAGGAAAAGAAGGAAAAAAATTCCTGAAGATATTTTGATTAAAAAGAAGAAGATTTTGGAGTTATGGAAGAATATATTTGAGTAATGGGTGGGTGTTATAAATAGAGAGCTAGATAGCACATATGAATGGGGGAGAGAGTTGGAAAAAACGTTGTAGTTTTGTTGTTTTCGTTACTTATTTCTTTTTCATCTTTGTAAACAAACTTTGGAGCCATGAATCAATACATTAAGAACATGTTTACCATGATGAGATAATTCTCTTTAATGGGACAATGAAGGAAGCTGTATTTCGTCAATGTGGTAATTTTACTTAATTCTTTATTTACCTTTTGCACTGTTTAGTAATTGTTTTATGATTTTTATTGAATGATTGTTATTTCAATTGATGGGTCATGCTTAGCTTAAGTGATTTAATGCCCCATGCTTTAGATTTACAGTTATTGCTTTCAAAAATCTATCTTGGAAAAATCAAGAATTAATAATAATTATTATTTGAGCCATAATTGTCTTAGGAATAATTTCTGAACCATAAGAATATGAGAAACATTGAAATCCTGAGTCCCGGTATCCGTCCATCCTGCTACCATATTGTGTGTGTGTATATATATTTTAATTTTCGTTTATAAAATCTGAAATCAATCTCATCAAGTCTGAGTGAACGACAACCTTTCTTACCACTATCTAAAATTCGATCATTGTGATATTTTCGTGAAGGACTCTGCAAGCACATGTAATTTTGACTTTGATAGAACACAAAATTATGTCAATATCTCAATACACTAATCTTTCTTCAGTATATTCTCTCTTTCCTTCTTGCTAAGCCAATCTCGCTTTTTGATCTTCCTCTTAGGTTTCTTAGCATCAAGAGATGGTGCAGACTTATTCTTAAAGAACTCTTTTAGATCAAGCATCTTTGCAAGAGAAGACATCGGATCCTGACTCATAGTTCAGACAAGGAATGACCAAAGAATGAGAGAGATTTTTTATATATTTTCATACTACCGAAAATATAATATTTCTATAAATACGAATATCTTAAAATATATTTTCGATTATTAGATTTTATTCCCATAATCTACACATAAGTGCCTTGGTTTTTTGCGTCCTCACACACATAATTGGCACACAAGGTGAGGATGCAATCTAATACCGATTAGGTGGTACTAGTATGAGATTTTCTCTCATCATGGGATTTAGAACAAACATGGTGTTCTCGATCTAGTAAAGTATGATTCAAATACTTTCTCTTGTTACTTCGATTTAATGAAGTTTCCGGAGATTGGTTGGAATTGCATATGCACTTCTCAGCAATCCTTGTTTTTGAGATAGTTTTGCACTTTGTCTTATTTTTCCTTCCACCATTAGATGATTTTTCAACATCGGAAGACATGCCCATTTTTAAAATGGTTAAATCACAAATGGAACATGAGGGAATAAAATTAACAACTAGTGCAATAGTAGTTGTTTCCTCTTTTTCAGAGTTATATGAATCAGAGTCTCGCCTAGAGTTACAACTAATGCCTTGCTTCCAGTGTATTTCCTTAGATTAGGACAGTCTTTAGCCAGATGACCAAAACCTTTACACTTGAAGCACTGAGGCTGATATTCATCATCTTCCTCTTGATCTTTTTTGTGACTGGAACTCGATCATGGGGCCGAGAAGATCGATGAACATCTTTTACAAATATCTTATTCCTTTTCTTTAAGAGATCTCGAAACTGTCTTGTAATCAATGATAATGTTTGTTCTACACCATCATCAGAATCTTCTGCAATCAATTCATCAGAATCATCCAACAATCTATTTTTCTCCACAGGAGCTTTTAGAAAATTTTCAGCTTTAAAAGCGATTCCTTTAGCTTGAATAGATTGTGATTCATGATCACTTTAACTTCCCTACAAGTGTGCTTCGAGAGAGATTTGAAAGATCATTTGCTTCTATGATTGCATGCTTCTTAGATTCGTATCTAGATGGCAACGATCTGAGAATTTTGCACACTATATCTTTTTCAGAAATAGTTTTTCCAAGAGAGAAAGAAGCATTAACTATCTCAGAGAGTTTAATATGAAACTCTTCATAAGTATCGTTGTCATCCATTCGAAGGTTTTCATAATCAAAAGTAAGAGTTTGAAGTATAGCTTCCTTTTCTGATGTGTTACCTTTAAATATGATCTGAATATTATTCCAAGCTTCTTTTGAAGTTTGGCATATGGATACATGATGTTATAGATCACGGCTTATAGCATGTATAATAGCATTCAAACCATCTTAATTATGCTTTCCAAAAGCCTTATCTTTGCCTGTATAATCCACTAAGCGTTTAAACTCAGTTTTCGAACCTTCCATTTTCGGGAGATTATAACCATAAACGACTAATAGCCAAGTATTAAAGTCGCATGATTGGAGAAAAGATCTCATAGAAGATTTCCACCATAGATAGTTTGTTCCGCCAAATCTTGGCGGTACGATAACCGAAATCAGTTCATCTGAACTCGAGTTCATTTCTTATAGGTTGGATCGCACCAAACACAGATTGTTAGATCTTTTCGTTTTTGCCTGCTCTGATACCAATTGAAAAGACAAGGGTACCCAAATACACCACAATCTTTTTGTTTCAACCTATAAGTCCTCTACCGAATGTGATCGTCTATGCACAGAGTCGAGACAATACGACAGTTAGGTTCACACTTCGTGTGATCGTCTATGGATACAAAATTGAGAATATACGACAACAAGATAACTTGTGTGATTGACTATGGATACAAGATCGAGAAAATACAACAACGAAGTATGTTACTTGATAATAGGTTCGGTATAACCAAATTATGTAGGATCACTATCAGGTAATGCGGAGTTAACGTATATGTGTATTTTACTTTATTATAATAAATAATTATAATGCGGAAATCAAAGTAAAAGACATAACAAGATTTTGTTAACGAGGAAATCGCAAATGCAGAAAACCCCCGAAACCTAGTCCAGTTTTGAATACTCTCAGAAATAAGCCGCTATACAAAATCTAAACAAACTTCGTATAGTTGAGACCAAGGAAACTACCCCTAGATACTTAGTTCCCTCAGTATCCCTGCGCCTTCGACTTCTAGAGTCACGCACGTGAATAGCAAGTCCTTTGGATCGTATTCCAAACAATAAAGGGAGAATCTATTTGGTAACCACTCTAATCAATCTTTGCTACAAGATATAGATGAGTCGTTGACAAAGGCTCTTCCATTTAATCTAACAAACTCCTTTGTTTGGTAAGATCAATCTAACTTTAACTACCGAAATAGTCAAATATAAATTTGCACTCAATCAAATTAAATCTCAAAGAGATATATCGAGAATGCCGATCTCACGCAACTAATCAATCAAATAAATCCGATTCTAGTTGGATCCCAGCCGATCAAGGTTTGTGCACACAATTCACAAGATACGAAAACCAATAAGAAATCTTCTTCGTCTTCAAATCTTCTTTAATCTTCAATAACCTGCACAATACCACTTGTATTCCTTGTAATTAATCACACACTGAATGGAGTCTGTTAACAATAGATTATCACAAGATGTCTTTAGATCTAACAACAGTTCTAAAGATCCCTTCGATACTCTGATCTAGTTTGAGTGAATCTTATATTAGAAGAGATGATTTTCAAGAATAAACAAACTAGGTGCAATCAAAGTTTCAAAAACCGTTAGCTAATCAAATCAACCGAAAACTAATAACACTGCAATTATCTAGTTTCCCACCAACGGTACTCGTAGAGCTTCTTGATCGCACAAAAGTCTTTAAACGAGCGGTCGTTATAGATTCCACCTAATTAGGATACTTTCCTCTCTGAATAGACGGCTCCACCAGAAACAACAAGAAATGAAGTTTGTCTGGCTCTTAGGATAGTTTGCTAGAAATGCAAACTTAGGTATTTATAGACCAAGAGTGTTTGGGAACCAAGGAATTTCCAAAACCGAAGATATTCTCAAGATATGCAATGAATGAAAAAATTCGGTTTTCATAATTCCAATAAATGCTTGTCCAATGTTTTCAAAATTTCTCAATAGAAAATCTAGAGATATGCATTAATTGCTGGTAATTAAAGCATATAAAACCAAAAACCTTAATTAAAAGATTCTTAATTTATTTCGGCACAAGATAACCTTGAGTACTAAGGAATATCTTTGAACAATAAATGATAAGAGTTACTGCTCGTGGTCAAAGTATGTTGACATCTTTTCACTGCAAATCCTTGTTTCATATTTACATGAATTTGCATTCTTGGAATCGGTTATACCATGCTTCCAAACAAGTTTAGAATTGGTTCACCTGTTTTCCAAGACTACTATGTGATTGATCAAATACCAAATCACATACATGGGTTCAATCGGTTCTACCAATCACTAGGATCGGTTATACCTAATTATGTAAACACTTGTGATCGGTCACACCAGTCACTAGGATCGGCTACACCAGTTACAAGGTTCGATTCCATCTACACATGGTATTACTTGTGATCGGTCACACCAGTTACCAGGACCGGTTACACCAATTACAAGGATCGTCACACACACTCATGATCGGTCACACCAATTACAAGGATTGATCAAACCATCACATGGTGATTACTTAGGATCGGTTACACCAATTAATAAAAACCAGTCATACCAAATCATAAGTCAGTCATTGTGATTAGTTATACCAAGATACATAACCTAAGTTAAGATCGGTTCTCCCATCTCACACATATTGGTCGTCCAAAGATTTCCAATGAATAGCCGGACCAATAAGCCTAATGATTTCCCTTTCGATTCACTAAACAAGTTCATGAATGTATAAACAAATGTAAAACATTGTTTCCTAGGATGAAATCTTCACCATGACCCATTCACATAATCATAACAATATATACAAGATTATGTCGATGTCATATCTACAAAGTTCAAAAGATAAGTGTTATACTTCGTATTCTAATTCACTAATACTATGATCATACTATTATGATCATGTCGCATCACTAGAGTATTATATAATATGTACAGTATATACAGCTTCGCAGTTATGTTTTCAATATAGCACGACTTGAAAGATACGTTAGGAATGAAACAGTTCAAGTCAATATTACTAACCTCAAGTGGAAGGATGATGTAGTTGTTGTAGTTCGTTACTTCTTCACATTCTTCAGGTCTTCGGAGTAATACTTGTATGTCTCAACATTCCTAGACTTTCTAGTCTAACCTAAACGAAGTTGACTCTAGTATTTAATCAAGCGACTCAAGATGAGTTTTGATACTAAAATATGACAACCAAACTTAACATACCAACGCTTGGTGAGTTCAACCGAGTTATGGTCTAACATTCCTTAAATCATTACTAGTGTCAATTTCATCTTCATCCCCATGGTACTGGGGTTGATACTCATGCGAATAACCACCCATATTGAAATGACGTGGATTCTAGGTTCCATACCTCAGACGATTATAAGCACAAATTTCCTTGTATCATGGCCCATAGATGTATTCACCAATATGACGTCTCCTGAGAAAGAGTCGTCATCCTGAAGAAGGTCTCCGAAACAAAATTCTAAAACAGAAAACAAGTGAAAGGGAAAAAGAAATCCTATAATAAAAATAAAAATATTGTACAAATTTCCTTAACAGTTTTTCATCTTCACCATCAACATCGAAATTTTTGTTTTTCCTTCTCTCTTGTGAGAATTTTTCATCTTCATCATCAACATCAAAAAAAATTCTTCTCTGTACGATTCGAATTTAGGGTTTTGTGAATTCGAATTTACGAGTGTTTGTAGTTTCTGATTTGGGGCTTTCTTTGTGCAATTGTGGAGCATCTGAATTAGGGGTTCTTCGATTGGATATAGTAGGAGACAAGGGTTTTTCTTCAGTGAGGTTTTGAAGAAACTAAATTGAGGGTTTTGTTTGAGTAATTCAGAAGAATTGGGAATTGGAAATTGGGGGTGTTCTTTTGTGTGTGATTGAAGAAGCATAATCAGTGGTGTTGAAATTTGCAATTAGGTCTCTGAAGTGGGGTTTTCGGAAGCAATTTTCCTTCTTGTTTGTGCAGTTGTGCCCATTCCCTGTGAAGGCTATTTTCGATACAACTAGAGCAGACATTGTAGCAGAAGAAGTAGAAGCGGTTGTTGATACTCTTTGTTTCTGGTGTTGCATCAATTTGTTCTTCTGTAAGTGCTTTATTAATTCTGTAATTAGGAGTGTTGTATTTCGAATTTAGGGTTTTTTATGCTTTGGTTTGTAGAAATTTGAATTTAGGATTGGTTGATATAACAGGTTTTGATGTATCAGTATTCGATTGTTTTGTAGATGTGGGTTTTTTCCCCTCTGTGTTGGTTTTCCGTAGTTTGTGGTGAAGAATATGTTTGTGGGAGTGATTGTTGCTTCATATTTTAAGGTGTATTTGGAGACGCAGTTTTAGGATTTGAGTTCTTCTTCGGTGTGTGTTTGCAAAAACTGAATTGGGGGTTTTCTTTGAGCAATTTGGAAGAATTGGAAGTAGGGGTTCTGTGTTTTGTTTTGAAGCTGTGGGTTGTGTGGGTTTAAAGAAGCTATCTCAGTGGTGCAAAATTTTGTGCACTAGAATTCTGAAGTGGTTTTTTTTCTCATTTGTATGTGATTGAAGAAGCAAAATTGTATTTAGGACTCTGAAGAGGAGTTTCTGAGTGGTTAAATAGAAGACTCTGTGGTTCTTCTTTGAGCAGTTTTTGAATATTTTGCATTGTGGTTGTTTACCATCCTCTGTGAAGGTTTAATTAGTGTTTTGTTGTATGGTAATTTGAGTTTTCATTGGTGTTGAAACCTTAAATTCCCATACACTAAACTCTAATTCTTATTCTTGAGTTGTAGCAGTTACAGGGTTTGGTGTTTTTCTTTCGATGCCTAGAACCAGATCATCATCAACCTCTCAAAACCTTTCTTCATCGCATGGTTCTTCCTCATCTCATCCATTGTCTTCATCTGATAATGCTGTATCTTCAAATGCCGGTCGTATCCATTGCCTCTTTCGTAACTTTGATGGATGCCTTAATGGTGTTGGTGGCAATGGATATAGCAAGTCTGGTTTCTATAGACATTTACATGATAGACATCTACCTAATCCAGCCTGTGCTGCCATTTGTAGAGAAAGAATCAGTTCCAACAGGGGTGTGTATGAAGCTTGGGAGAGAACCTTATCACAATTGCAGATGTGTCTTTATGTGCCTTGCATGCATATGCAGGCATGGAGTAAAGCATGCAATTCTCATGGTGTTGACATCACGGCTGGACCTCTTAAAGACAATGCTGTCTAATTCCTCATTCATGGAGTTACTAAGCCGGTTGATTCTCATGACAGTATTTCTGCAGGGGAGCAAGCAGTTGATGTTGCAGGTGATGAGGCAGCTACAGATATTGCCCTCAACTTGGATTTTCTTAATTTGGTTTTTCAGAAACGGTTTACAACCATTGCCAGTATCCCTCCACCCTGTGGGCTGAACTTCTCTAGAACTCTCAAGGCTGCACTTGATAAGGTACTGACTAACCCTAAAGAATTATCAGCATGGTTGCATCTTTTGATGTTGCCTATATGTACCCTTAACCTGTACATGCCTAAGTGCTCAAAGGAGGAGAGGTCTGGAGTTAGAAAGAAGTTACAGATGGACAGTATCAATCAGGCTCTAGTGCGATGGAAAAAAAGCAATAGATGTATTAATATCATTGAGCAACTTTTGGCAGCATCCAAGCAAGATAGTCAACCAAGCAAACCAACCAGGAAGAAGAAGTTTAGTCCCAATCTGCAGGCTTGCAAGAAGAAATTGAGTTATGGTCATTATACGGCTGTAATAAGGGTTTTATCCTCTAACGGCTTAGCACCCAACACGGCAGAAACTTTACAAGAACTCAGCCTTAAACACCCCAGTGCCCCTCCACCGTCCATTCCAGCTGAGCCTATTGATGCTGCTGCTCTATCAGTTGACTCAAAATCAGTCCTTGATGCCTGAGGAGCTTCCCTAAAGGGTACTTCATGTGGACGAGACGGGTTGAGAGCCCAACATCTCTTAGATGCAATGAGTGGATCAGCTGCCGCAGTGGCAGGGGATCTCTTATCTTCTATGGTGGGGGTGGTTAATCTTTTGCTGGCAGGGCAGTGTCCATCGGTTTTAGGTGAGTATATTGCTAGTGCTCCGCTAATCCCTCTACTCAAGCCAGGCGGTGGACTTAGGCTTATTGCTGTTGGGACCATATGGCGGAGATTGTGTTCAAAACTTGCAGCTAGGTCAGTCTGCAAAGACATGGTTTCTTACTTAGGAGATCATCAGTTTGGTGTAGGCATCCCATGTGGTGCAGAAGGTATTCTACATTCTGCCAATAGGCTCTTGGAGATGAAAGGTACTCAAAACTCTATGTCTATGCTGCTAATCGAATTTTCTAACGCTTTTAATCTGGTTGATCGAACCACCTTAGTCCATGAGGTTAGACTTAGATGTCCCAGTATTTCCAGGTGAGTTGAGTTTTGCTATGCAACTCCTGCAAGGCTTTACTATAATGAGTCGGTTCTTTCTTCTGCTACTGGGTTTCAACAGGGTGATCCTTTGGGTCCCTTATTATTTGCCTTAGTTCTTCATCCTCTTGTGAATAAGATATCGAGTCATTGCAGCCTTGATTTTCACTCTTGGTACTTGGATGATGGTACGATAGCCGGTGACACCATGGAGGTGGCTAAAGCTCTTTCGATAATTCAAGCTGAGGGTAACTGCCGTGGATTACATCTTAACATCAACAAGACAGAGCTTTTCTGGCCTATCGTTGATCCTAGAAGTCTTGAAGATGGGGTTTTTCCTTCCAATATCAGTAGGCTTGATCAGGGTGTTGAACTGTTAGGAGGTCCAGTAAGTCTTAATTTACAGTATTGACGTGACCTGGTGAAGAGTAAGATTGATAAAACAATCCTTCTTATGGAGTCTGTTAAGCAGTTACAAGACCCATAATGTGAACTGTTACTGCTTCGTAGTTGTTCCGGTGTTTCTAAACTTTACTTTAATATGAGAACAACTAACCCTTCTGCTCTTCAACAGATAAGTCCCTGCTACGACCAGTCTCTAATGCAATTTCTGCAACACATAATTACAGGTGATGGTGCGGGGTTTGGACATCTTCAGCAACGTATAGCAACTCTTCCTATGAAAGATGGGGGACTTGGTGTTTACACGATGGCAGATACAAGCCATTTTTGTTATCTTGCTTCTTGTATGCAAACTAAAAATCTGCAAGATACTATTCTCAAACTCCCATCTGACTCCAATCCCATCCCGGGTTTTTAGCAAGCGATGTCTAACTTCATGCAGGTTTGTGGTTTGTCTTCCTTCAACATCAACACTATTGCCCCACGTCCCATGAAAACATTGGCAATATAGTATTTTGAAGTTGTTAAGCGTGACATTCCATCCAAATTTTCTATGTCAGACCGTGATGCTATACTTTGGCAAAGTAACAAAATTGATCATGCCCAAGAGTACCTCAAGGAGGTACCCATCACTGGGCTCGACCAATCTCTTGGCCCTCGTCATTTTAGGGATGTTGTATGTTACAGACTTGGTATACCAATTTTTCGCACTGTTGAGGTTTGTGCATGTTGTAAAAGGAAAATGGATGCATTTGGTGACCATGCACTTCACTGTGCCAGTGAGGTTGGGGCCAAGTTTCGACACGACTTTGTCAGAGATGTTGTGGCTGATATTTGTTACAAAGCAGGGGTTGCTGCTAGGAAAGAGGTTGCTTTAGGTTTCCTATCAGAGGAGGGTCAAGCATTGAAGCCTGTGTACTTACTTGTTTATAATTGGATGAATGGCCTAGACGTATGCTTTGATGTTACCAGGGTTTCCCCTTTCTCAGGTTACAGTGGTCGTGCTTTTGTTCCTGGTGCTGCTATTTCGAGTGCTATTTCACGAAAATGCACAAATATTTAGATAAGTGCTCGACTCATGGTTATGGTTTTGGTGTTCTTGCATTCTCCACCCTTGGTGAACTTAGTGAAGACACCGTGGTTTTTTTGAAGAGGTTGAGGAATTGTATCGCCAATTATGATTTTAATTACAAAATAGGCAATTCTTTGTTTTATAGATTAGGTATTTCCATTCAAAAAGGTGTGGGGGCGCAACTTGTTGCTAGGTTACCCTCCATCGACGTTGTACATGTTTCTTGATTTTTTTTAATAATTTGCCACTGGTGGCTCCTTTTTTTTGTACAAAATAAATAAATAAAAATTCTAATAATAATTACAAAATCAAAAATACCAGTTACAATATTCCACTACCGCTCCCCGGCGGCGGCGCCAAAAATTGATAGGATTCTGGAATACCTATATAATAACCGCAATCGCACGGTGTCTAACTAGTAGACAGAGGCAAGTACGGTCGAGCCCACTGGGAGCGGTGGAAATAATGTAATCAATATCTCTAAAAATAACCGGAAACAATATTTTTTGGATTTTTAGAATTAGAAATAAAACAAAGAAAATAAACTAAACTAATAAAATGAATCCAATGGGAAAGTCGGTAACCAGGGTTTATAGTATCCACCACTATTTCTATTCAATTACTGAAATGAAACATAATTATGAATATATATTTATCTTCCGTTCTATCAACATCACCTTTTATATCTATTAGAGTCGCAAATATCACTGAGACACCCTAAGCACGGCACATCAAAAGACTAAACCAAAGCATGCACCATCAAATTGCGTTAGCGAGAAAATAATACGAAACTAAATTTTAGGTTGTCAAATAATACCTGGCTATTCTAATCATATCTCATCAAAGGATTTCCTTCAAGCCCAATTATATGTAGTTGTTGTTTAGGGTCCAATTAGTAGCGACCAATTAATTTCCTTCAATCCCAGTCCAATACCCATATGATGATTTCCTAACTCAAACCATTACCAAAGTCCACTGATCGCACAGCTCACCAATCATCCTCCGACGACTCGGCTATAGCTCTTAACCGAGTCCACAGTCAACACATCTTCTATTTTTTTGCAGTTGCATGGAGCTGACTCCATCTTCTGTCCGTCTACATCTTGGCCACAACAAACCAGCAAATTCTGCAGCACACTCGTCTTGCTCTCATTCTTTCACCACTTCTCTGAACAACAAAATCAGGCTTTGAGTTATGACCCAATAACAAATCAATTCGTGCCACAAGCTCCTCCATCTTCTTATCTTTGTCTCAACACCACTGATCACCGTCTGCATTCAGCTCAACCATTCATTCACCTGCAACCATTTTCCATTGCCGCACTAGTTTACCAAAACCCATTTGATTTCATTGATATGAAACACACAGGCTCTGACTCAAACACAAACAACACCTTCCTCCATTTCAGTCCAGTGGCTGCTCCAGCATTCTCCCCCTTCTCTTCTAGCCACAGGCCATTCTTCTTCAATCATCTCCATTAAAATATCGCAGCCACCGGTAGCTACAGCTTCAGTTACAAACAAATCCCATTTTAGGTAATCCATACATCACCAACTCCAATCAATTTCAGTCCATACCCATCACCACTGCCTGCAATAACAAGACAACAACGACAACAACACAACCATTTCAGCTGGTTTTCCGGCTTAAATTAAGTCCATTTCCTTCATCAAATCGCACTCCACATACTCTGTATTATTCTTGGCTTCCAAGCCTTCAAATTCTTCTCAAAACTCATCATTTTCAGCCATGTAGCAACACTCATATCAGCACCTTATTATTCTCGGCATAAGAAGACCATTTTCTTGTCTGCACAATCACAAAGGAAACATCGAAATTACACCACAAATTCACATCGAACCAATTCCAGTTTTAGGCAAAACCCAATTGCAAAACACATTAAGTTTAGTCACCACCACCGTCCACAGCAAACCCTTAATTCTGTTGCTGTTTTCTCTATATACAGCCACCATCTCCATTTCAGCCGACACCCACCATCAGTTCGATTAATCAAGCCACAATACCCATCCTTTGAATACCTTTCTCCTTCATTCACCGATCACAGTAGTTGAACCAAGCTTGGCCACATCAAACCCCATTCAGCAGCAGCTTTTTTGTTTCGTCGCGGCAAAACTAATCTCAAGTGCCATCTGAAAAACCCATTACCGCCAGTGTTTAATTCACCCACCGAAACCACTTGATGCCATGGATCTGCAAGTGCCTTTAAGCAGTCTACTGTACTTGCCAAAACCATGTCTTATACTGATAATAACACGGTGAAAATTTTACCACAGACTCAATGCTATATCATAGACACCTCATAAAAATTTCAAGTAAAAGTGACGGTTAGATGTCAAGATAAGACAGAGTTTATATGCATAATTCAGACTGAAAACGTACAGTCGCAAAAGGGAAACTTTACCTAATTAGGGTACTTACCAACATCCAATTGCTTTGAAATTTTGACAGAAGCATAATCATATAAATGGGTTTATCATATCAAAAATTCATGTAATTATACTCAACAAAACTTCTAATCTACAGGTATATAACCTATTCACGTTTTAGCAGAATTCTGAACCTAGAATCTATGAAACATTGTCGTTTTGGGTACCTTCACTTATCTGATCCGCCTGAAATTTCGGTAGAGCCTTTAGAAACTAGTTGTAAACAACATATCCAAAATTCAATAATTTCTAACAGTTCAAATTCATTCTAAGACGCAAACAGCTACTGGTACTCGGATTTCAGAAAAAGAATCAATCTCAAAACCTAAACTAGGGATTTAAACTCAATAGGTTAACCTGTATCTACAAATTCAAAACTCAATACTTAATAATAAGAATTGATAGAGCAAGAACAAACTTGCCTTTGGCTTGAGCTCCAATTCCTAAAGCTTTACCCCTGATTTCACCCCGGTGGTTCTCCTAGACTCTATTCACGGCAGAACATCAAGCTAGGTTTTTATTTCTTTTCAAAAACTAACTTTTTAAACCTAGGTTTAATTATTTATTTATTTATTTTACTGACCCCATTATGAGTAAACCCAGCCAACTTTTATGGGCCACCGACCGGCTAAAAATACACACAACAATTTGTTAAGGGCCAACAGCTAGCTTATGGTTTAAGAATTTAGGGTTATGACAAATGGAACTTAGGACCTTTGAGTCTCTAAGGGCACTTGCTCATTTTCTTATGAGTGAATGAAACCTTTAGTCCCACATAGGGTATAACTAAAGAGGAGTTCCACTATTTAACTATTTCTTTATGGATAGTTAGACAAACAATGTGGGTGGAACGGGTGAATACTTGTTTCCACTAAGGCTTGGGTTTTGGACTCGGGCTCGTTCTTGCGCCGTGGACATAGGTCAACCAAGACTTACTTTTTTTGGACAAAATTCTTTTGAATTATTTCCTTAAATATTTTAATATAGGGCAAAAAATACTTGTTTCCACTAAGGCTTGGGTTTTGGACTAGGGCTCGTTCTTGCGCCGTGAACATAGGTCAACCAAGACTTACTTTTTTTGGACAAAATTCTTTTGAATTATTTCCTTAAATATTTTAATATGAGGTAAAAAATACTTGTTTCCACTAAGGCTTGGGTTTTGGGCTCGGGCTCGTTCTTGCGCCGTGGACATAGGTCAACCAAGACTTACTTTTTTTGGACAAAATTCTTTTGAATTATTTCCTTAAATATTTTAATATCAAATAAATTTTGTCTTAAATGTGGGGGGCGTATGACTCGGTGGGAATTTTTTATTTCCAATTTTTTCTTATGTCGGCATAAGGTGCATGGCCGTTTTATTTCCGTTTTGAAAAAATCTTGAATTAATTCGAATTTATTTTTGTCTTTAATTCTGATTTATTCTCTCTTTAATTCGCACTAAATGCACATCAATTCGACCTCTCTCTTCTCCCCTATATAAACCACTGGAATTCTTCATTCCAATTTGTGTCCAGAAGAAGCTACTATCCTTCTTCTTTTCGTCTCTCTCCCTCTGTGTGGTATTTTCATTTCTTCTGTGCCATTGCTGTTGAGTTCGTAAGAGTGGGCAAGTACTGTAGTGCTAACAGTGCTTGCAACGGGCAGTTTTATCCTGGATACGACTTGACCACAGGGTATAGGCATCACTCATTCTTGAGGTGTACCGGTCAACTATCGTGTTAAGGACAGCTTGATGATCAAGTGACTCTATCCTCTGTTTGCTGTCCATCGAGTGGTTATTTAGTTTTTTAGAAATTTATTTCTAACATCTTCTTTTAGTGTTTTATTGTTAAAGTTGCAACACATACAAATCACCACTGATCCAAACCCAATTTCGTTTTGCTGCTAGGAACTCAAGATGACCACCACTGTTATTGACTGCAAGAATTACAGACACCATGAAGACTTGGTGACGCAGCTGATGCTTGGAGAAATTCAGATTACTCCACTAAACTTGTTGCTCGGATTCATTTTATATGATATGAACGCCACCAGCTTGGTAAGAAATGCAGCAGACTTCTTTTTGCTTTGAAACAGATGAGAATATGTTAACCCATGGTGGAGATTTGGCCACGTCCCTCTCTTTGTTTTCATTTAGTAAACAAGAAAGTTCACAGCAGTACAGCAGCACCACTAACGAAATTCACATTCTTAACTCAACCAAAGAATTATTTGGTTCTCTATATTCCTATCTTCTGCCCGTGAGTGTTAAAATGCTGTCCCGGCATGAGTCATGGATTTGAAGCCCAGAAGCGCATTAGTTAAGCTGTTTTATAGTGCCATGATGGCAACAGCTTTGGTTGTTTTCGTCGGAAAGTTATAACTTCTCATTGAGCCTTTTATCTTAGGTTGACCAGATTCACTTGTACTTTCTACAAAACCACTAAACTAGTGTTATTAGCCAAAATATCGAGTCCTAGATAATATAAATATGGGTATAAATTGTAGCACCTACGTGCTTATCTACTTTGCCATTGCTTCCCGTGTCATTGCTGTTGGCACATTCTCCTTGCTTTCATCATCCTTTTCCGTTTCTTTGGTGGTGCCTTGCTCCGCTCCTGTTGCCTGTTCCATCAATTTTTTTAACTCTTGTTTTCTTCAGACGTGGGTTTCTAGTTCTTTCTGCATCTCGCCTAAAGTTAGTGGCACTGAGCATGTGTCGTTAGTTGCCCGTTGTTTGTCTTTTTCCTGCATAACTGTCTTTCCTGCCTGAGATTTTTGTGTGACCGGGTTTGTACCTCGTATCAATGTTTCTTCATCGCTCTCTTCGTGCTCGTCCTCTATTGTTACTTCATCGAGGTTGAATGGTCGATCGGTTAACTGATTTACCGACAAGCCTATGTTGGTATATGTTGGGTGTGTCATGGTGGACGAGAGATGAGTCTCCGGGTGTCGTCGCCAAATGTTGATAGGTAAAGATGAGATAGGTCCTACACGTCCTAGTCACAACAATGATAACACCTTTTCCTAGTATGAGAGAGAGCTTGATTTCCATTGTACTATGTCTTTCCTTATATAGGTTTTTCCCCAAATCCCTCTTCTCATGACATTATGCCACATGTCATAGAAATCTTCTTATTTACTATTGTTGTCATTCCTCCTAATGTGACCTCCCACTTCTTATTAATTCTTTTCTTATCTCATGGATATACTCTATTGGGCTTGGGCTTCAGTCCCAAGTCTTCATATTGTCCAATGGGTCAATCCTTTCCCTAGGGCTCCCTGGCCCTACTAAGGGGTAACTATTTTCATGTATCAACATTGTGAAAAAACTTGTGTTTCCTAAGTTCCATTTTGTTATTAGCCGACATGTTATTTGAATAGTACCATACCGACTAACTATTGGTCGTCACTATATAGATTATCGACCATGCCGACTAAATGCTGACTAAAACCAAGTTTTCGTGTACCATTTTTTTAATCGTCGTTACTGTTGTTTTTCCCTAAGGGGACGACTATGGTTTAGTCGTCACTTGATATTATTGTCGTTCCTGATGACTAAGCGCATTTGTTACTTAGTCGTTTCCTTGTGCACATGTTGACCCTGAGAACTATTTAAAATGTGTTTCCATTGTTCTTGTTTAGGATGCAGAAGGTCAAGCAAGGAAAGAAACTTGTTACTCCTCCTTCAAAACCTCATTGCGTAGGCGAAAAACTCTTGACTGCAACACATCGAGGAGAATTTATGGAATCGAGAACACTTAAGATCTGTGAAAGGAATGATTGTCAGCAACCACCTGAACCAAGTGATTCAGATGAAACTCCATATGAAGACCAATCAATTCCACATGGTAGAAGAGGTAATGATGATGATGATCAAGGGAGGAGGTAATGATAGTGATCACCTACTGGAGGAGGTAATGATGATGGTGATAACAATTCTGATGGGAATAATGGTGATAAATATGATGGACAAGGTGAAATTGTTGAAAAAGATAAAGAAGATGAAGAAGAAGATGGTAATGGTTAAGAAACAGAGGTTCCGATTGAACAAGTACCTCATCCTGCAACTGCAACCGCAAAAAAGAGGGTTATCAATAAACCTATTGATTCCCACATGTCTCCCTCTCACTTGAAGAAGGTACAGAAAGAAGGTGAGCCCCTACTAGGGTTACCTAAAGATGGTGGAAATGTTCTTTTTGGATACAAAGACTCATGGGTATATGAAATCTATGCTACTCTCGCAAGTAATCTTAATTTCACTTTGTTGTTATTTAAGACATTTTATCTTAAATTTGTTTCAAATATTTGTATTTTTTTTAATTATGTGTTTTTGGTATTTAGGATCATAAGAATGCTATCCGTCTTTTGAGACGCCAGACTTCAAATAATATGATGAAGAAATCCTTGACATAGAATGTGACATTGTGAAAGAAATTTTCAAAAACTCCGGGTTTTGCCCTACGGTGAAGAGTTCAGTTGTTGAGTACGACAAAGTTGTGAAAGGTTTTATGGGGAGACGGATATAATGCTCTTCCCATTTGGTGAGATGGCGATTACTCTTGATGACTGTCAACAAATTCTAGGCCCCGAGGTTGATGGAAAAGCCACCAAAGATGTCTATGATGATCAAATTTCTTGGGAGGATCTCTTCAAATTGACCAAGAACTTGTTCGGTTGGGATGAGAAGAAGTCGGAGTCTATGTTTGTGACGAAGGATGGTTATAGAAGCAATTAATTAAGAAGTTGAGAAATGAATACAGTGGGACCATAAAATATTTTTTATGAGGAGGGAAGTGTGGACGAACTGTGAGTCCATGCTACTACGTCCTTGCCAACCGTGTCTTCCCTGACAATTCCGAAAACTTGGTCGACAACAAGTATCTTCAACTATTGCATCCCCTTGATGATATGCATAAGTATTCATGGGATACTGCGGTGGTTGGCCACTCGAATGCAGAGTTGACAAAGGATTCAAGGTTACTAGTGAAGCAAGTTAACATGATTCTAAGTCTATTTCAGGTAATTCAATTGTCCAAATCATTTATATTCGAAAAATGTTTGTGTACGATGGGATTCTTACTATACTTTGTGTTTGCATAGATTTGGATATACGAGCACTTCCCGTCCTTGGTGATATCCAACTCCAACATCAAAAACAAGACTGATCTTGCGAAACACAAGCCTAGAGGACGCAAGTACACTTTTACTGGTTGTCAGGAAAAGGATACGCCTCAGGAGCTTATCAACATGCGTGTTTCCTTGGACAACATGACTGCAGATGGGATAATTTTCGATCTGTATCGAGACGATAGAAAAGATATAATAATCATAAGGAGAAATAATGTTGCATTTTACTACGGTCCCTTGTTATACCCCAAGGATTTTCAATGTACGATATGTATCGGGTAATGCAACAAATCGGTTACGTCCAAGAAGAACCCCATCCCGGTGATGAACCATTGTTTAAAATGTTAAGGAAGGAGAGCAACACGTCCCAAAAATCTATTGACGTCGTTTACATTCCACCACCAGAAATTTCTCATTGGGACGATAGACATAAGCATATAATTGATTTGAGTCTTTTGGACAAGGTGATCGAAGGCCATGAAGCTCATGAAAATTACATGCCGTGGTACTTCGGTTTTGCTCGTCCTACTGTGATTAGGGAATAAATTGTTGATCAACCGGCTCATAAGAAGAAGAACGCCGCGAAAGACCCAACAACAAGTCTTGAGAATTTTGTAAGTATTGTGTCTCTCTTATTGTTTTAAGATTTATAAAGATTATTGAGTTTTAATTTATTGTTCCTTGTTTATCTAAAATAGAAGGATAATTTAAATACCCTTGTGAAGATGATGTGTTGCGCAAAAAATACAGGAGAGCCTTTTTCGGTTGAACAGTAAACTAAGCACATTGACTTTGCTAAGAATGTTGATAATGAAAATGCCATAGAAATGTTCCGTGGAGAAAATGCTGAACTAAAGAGGCCTCGTAGCCGTGGAGGTGGAAGCCAATGAGGTGATGCTGCTAAACAAGGCCGGAGTGGTGGTCGTGGTCATGGTCATGAACAAAAATCTAGTTTATATTTTTTTTATTATGTGTTAGACAAGTATCTTATGGTTAATGGTTGAACATATGTTTCTTTATGGATGTTTGGACAAATATTTCTTTGTTTTCGGTCAAATGTTGTATTTATAGTTGTTGAAATGGTTCGCTTAGTTATATTAAGTTTCAACAACTTAGTTGTCAGTGTTTTAATTCTTACAAAGTGACGACTAGACCAGGGTCTGCACCTATTTTTTTTTGGAATACTGACGACCCTGGCACCAGAAATTTTGTATTTACCAGGGTCGGCATGTTAAGAACATAACGAACTAAACGATTACACCTTAGTCGACGTCCTTTTAAACCACTACAGTGCCGACTAAATAGTGATGGATGTGACCATTTCCTGTATGCAAAACTGCTTATAGTCTGCATGTTTATAACATTATAACATAGACGACTATATCTTAGTCAGCAGCCTTTTAAACAACTACGGTGCCGACTAAATGTTGATGGATGTGACCATTTCCTATGTGCAAAACTGCTCATAGTCGGCATGTTAACATTACGACCTAAAAGACTATATCTTAGATGTCATTTTTATAAATAACCTTTGTGCAGATTAAGGGTCACAGAACATGACCATTTTCTTATATACAAAAATGCTAATTGTCGTCAGGTAACAAAACGACTATCCTGAGATTCCTGACGACTATACCTAGTCGGCGTTGTAAGGAAAAGTAAACCTTGACGACGAGTTCAAAAATCAAAATTTTGCTAGTACAATTGCATTGATTTGCTATCCGAACGGCTAGATTTGGATATTATCCTATAAATATATTATTTCTCTCTATAAAACAACACAAACCTATTTTCATATACTCTACAAAGCTCATTTCATCGTCTACTCTTTCTAACTCTCTCCATACCTCAACATACAACCATTGCATCATTTGATTCAAGTGAAGAATTATCCATAATCAAAACATGATACGCCGAAAGTCGAGTTATAGATCTCTCCCCCGTAAGGGTAGAACCCGATACCTTTTAGGCGAAGATATATAACCAATATAGGCGAGACTATGGGAATCCAAAGAGAAGAAGTCTTCAACAAATTCATGATAGGTACCAAGTTATCCAAAAAGGAATATGTGATTTTATAGCTATCCAACAACGGATCTTCAACGCTAGCCATTTAAGATTGTCCCCTCAACAATTTGTAAGTATTTTTAGAGTTTCTTTCACACATGCTAAGTTGTTTGATCCCTTAATTAAACAACAACACTAACAAAGTAAGTCTGTGTTGTGTTTTTGTAGCACGAAGTCATAAAAGCGCGCTACTTGGAGGAAAATGGGGAGGCATTCACATTTGATGAAAGCTATCATTTCATATTATCCAAAATTCCGGAGTATAAATTGCACATAGTTTCCTCCGATGAAGATTGATAATTTTAGAAATTTTTGTGAAGATTTTGTGGGTAAATCTCTATGTAAACTCTCACGAGACTATAACTCGTCCACTAGAGAGTCATCTAGGAGTTCAAAAGATTGATGCACGTGCTAAGTGCATCCGTGATGCCCACGAAAGTGGTTAGATTTTATATTTCAGTGAATGTACTAAGAAATTGGACTAAATAAAGTTGATAACATCTTTTTTGTTGGGTATAAATATACATCGGCGGGGTTTTAACATGCACAACATGCCGACTATTATTTCTCGTCATTTTCTAAAATTACAAACTCAATGACAACTATTTAGTCGGCAGGTTAAGAAATTAATACCTTACCGAAAAATGAAACATTTATAACATATTTCTCTGTATGTCAAAACTCATTTAGTCGGCATTATTTTTTGTTGCTAGCATGCCGGCTAGGTATGGCCGTTATCTTCTTTGTTTGTCGACCTTGCTGACTTTTCATACTTTCAGTTCTGAAAGTGTTGATTCCTTTGATAATTTTGAGAATTAAACCATTAAACATCATTGCAAACCCCCTTTTAGAAGTGTTTGGCTAGTGTGGTTTCGTTTCCGTTGCACACAAAATTATCAAAACATAAATTTTTTTCTCCAAATTCTCCCACGTAATCCATAAGTTCAATCCAACAAAAACTGATTTCCTACTAATTAATCTAACAACATTAATTAAGTTAAATAGATTTATCAGCACTAACTAAATTTTATGCCCGTGCTACGCACCGAGCATCTTTTTTTTCTACCATATTTTTGATTTGGTGTAATGTGGCTTCGCATCCCCGTCGTGCATTTTTTATTTATTAACGGTGCATTTTTGATTTGGTGTCGCTCGACTTCGCTTCACCCCGTCACTATGCATCAAACCAACTTTTTCTTTTAACAAAATTGACATGTTACTACGCACCAGACATCTTTTTCTTTTACCATATTTTTGATTTGGTGTGATGTGGCTTCGCCTCGCCCCGTCGTGCATTTTTTATTTATTATCACAGGGCTTCGCCATGCCGTGTCTCGATGCATTTTTGATTTGGTGTGGCTCGGCTTCGCCTCGCCTTGGCATGTCACTACGTACCGGACATCTTTTTCATTTACCATATTTCAGGGCTGCCAGGACTGATAAGAGCACCAACAATTCTGATCATGCACCATCGTCAACTTCCTCCCCAATATTGGTCGTGTTTGGAGAATTGTCTGTTGATGCAGTAGGGTTTAAATCCTGGATAAATTATGGTTTCGTTTGTCACAACTCGGTGGAAGTGCTTTATGAGCGCTTATGGTCCTCGCTTTTCATTCGATTTAGCTTTATGGTAGGCTGGGTGTACTAATAGTTAACAGTACCGGGCGTAATTAACTTCTCACAAAATAACCTTTAGACTACGAATAGATCAAAGATTTTGCGAAAATCCTCAAACTAAACAGCATAGCCCAAAAAAAAAAAAAAAAAAAAAAAAAAAAAAACTCCCGAAGTTAATGTAACAATTTTTTTTATTGGATTTGCGGCAATTTATTATATGGGCACTAAAACCATAAGAAAGTTTCCTCATAATGGAACAACCTTGCTACACCTATCTGAAACTCAAAACTTATATCATGTTCACGGATTCGTATTCTATTTAAGTAGCAAAACAACCTAAAGGCTCTTCTTATCAATTACAGGAAGAACCATGAGTATACATTGATCTTATCTATACAACAACTTATCCCACAACTGAAGCTCCTTTTTTCGTTGTAAGAGCGTATTGATCCACTCATATCCTTCCAGCATTATAACCACCACTACTCTTTGCGCACTCTAAACCCTACCTACAAGAGATAAGTGTTTAGACAGTCCGCACATAATATGACCCTTCTCTTATCAAAATGTACTAATTCAAGAACCCGACCATGACGACAAATAATGTGAATGTTCTTCTCTCTACCAGATTCCACTAATTGTACAACGTTTCTCCGACTCATGAGATTGCCAACTGGATTTGCAGGATTTGGAAAGAGAACTCCCCGAACCTTTAGTCATCGCTTCTTTATCTTGTATGTCGATCTAAAGCACTGATGCCTAAATTGACATTGTCAGCGCAAAGACATGGAACAAAAGTTTGCTCCTCTCCAGTTCGATATTTTTATGATAAAGGCACATACTAACAGTATCTATCAGGCATATACTAACAGTCTCAGTTGCAGAGGTTGCACCAGCAGTTAACACGAAATTCTGAGCCACTTGATAATAATATTCAATAATTCCTATTTCTGCAATAAACAAAAAATATAAACTATTAACATCAATATTATTAGCATGCCTTGGGTCTCAGTGTTGGAGCAAATGAGTTTTATTATTTTGTTTTATAAGTCTTGGTGGGAATGGAACTTAGGATCCTTAAGTCTCAAAGAGTACTTGCTCATTTTCTTATGAGTGAATGAAACCTTTAGTCCCACATAGGGTATAACTAAAGAGGAGATCCACTATATAACTATTCCATTATGGATAGTTAGTAAAACAATGTGGGTGGAACGGGTAGGGCGAAATATTTTTATCTTCACTAAGGCTTGGGCTTAGGGCTCGAGCTCGTGCTTCCGTCGTGGACAGATCAACCAAGATTTATCTTTTTGGATATAATTTCTTTCAATTATTTCCTAAAAC
>JAJJMB010009186.1:0-29106 GCA_023531105.1 Papaver atlanticum | reverse complement strand
TCACCAAATTCAATTTAATCATAAGCCTCATTTTAATTTTAGTGAAATTTTTTTTCTATTTTATAGCTTATAATTAAGCTAGCTAGGGCATGAAGACTCATAAGCTCGAATTCTTTACAGTCTTGGAATCGTATTCCTTGCGAACACATGAATGTCTATAAGGAAATACCAATCACGAAACCTCAATCTTTTCATAAACCTTGCATGATTTTTTTGGTTGGTTCCCTTTTCCTTTGCATCTATTAAATTTTTTTTCTTATCTTCATGATTATGATTATTTTTTCTCCATAACAACACGATTGAGCATCGTCATCTAAACATTTAATTATTGACCCGTAATTATCACCGAATCCTTCTTTGTTATCATGATTATTGGTATTATTTGTTATTAAGATATGATTCAGCTCCAAATTTTCAATTCCTAATTTAGTGTTATTTTTATGGAGAAGATTCAGATATTCAGTAAAGTAAAGGCTAGAAATAATACTTTCATCATTCTTAGAACCATTGAACGAAACTTGATTTTACGAGTTTAACTGTTTTAATTTCTCTTCATGGTCATTTGGTATCAAGGTCTCTTTTCCTGCTATCCTTTCAGGACTTGCTACACCAAGAAACATTACAAACAAGGAAATGATAGTTGATGCTAAAGTTTACGGCATACATTGCAAAACTAGAGTTTATATAACTCACTTTTTCTTTTCCTATTTTAAGTAGACGAGAAATAAATATTGGCCTATAAATACATGACGATAGTGCCAGTGATCTAGTAAGAATTTCTGGGAGCATTTTGGTCTGAGTATAACACAAATTTGTATCAAAGACAACCAATCTTTGGGGATCGACTAAAAAGTTATTATTTTAGGGCGTGATAAAAAAAAATTATCTAGCATTTTTATAAGAAATTACTATTTTCCTCAGTTACAAGTGAAGCCAAATTTATAATTTTTTGTATGAGAAATATATAAGTTTTTCATAGTTACAAATTACCATGGGTCAAAATAAGTCGTATCATAGTTTTTACTAATTATATATTATAACCAGAAATTATTTAGCCTCATGCCGTGCCATTACGGCACGGGTTATTTCTAGTAACTATACAAAACAAGAAAACCAGAGATTTTGAGTTCTCTCGTTAATTAGTTGAACGATCGGTAAACTGATTAGCGATGGAATCGTTATTCACATGGTCTTCCCCTACACCTTTACGCGTCATATTTATTCGCTGCCACCTAGGATTTAAAGGGAATTCCCTCTTCCCACATTGGAGATAGTGAGCATCTTTTATGGAAGTTGTTTTTTCTGATGTAAAGAAAAACCAAATATTCCTTAATTTTAGGAGATAAAGAAAAACATCTCCGACCACAAACTGTATTTCTTTAGTTTTGAACTTTTTAAACCATTGATCTAAATTATATATATATCTAATCATAACCATACATAATGATGAGTAGGATGTTCCAATCCTTTAAGAGAACCTCTAAAACTAGAGGATGACTTTGAGGATGTCAACCTCTAACTTCCTATGTGGCCTTATATTTTGAATGTCTTATTGGAGATGCTCTAAAGCATTTACGTCAGTTCTATGTCGCGTTAGACTCACGTCGGACACAGGACTGCGTGGATCCGTCGGATACCAACACGACACACGTGTGTCGTGTAGAAATATAAAATTCATTTATTGGGTAATCTAATTTGTCAAGGAAATTAGTATAATTTTTTCTATATTTGGCTAACCTATCGGCATAACATTGAGTTTTTCATGTATTAGCGTGATTAATGTATGTGATATAGTATATAAAAAATTATTTTATTGATATATACAAACGTGTCCGTTTCATAATGATTTTGAATTTTTCCGATCACTGTGTCCGTGTCGTGTCGTGTCGTACCTGTGGGGATGATTGTCTAACGTGGGATTTCTAAGATATTTTCTTCTAACATGAGCCACATATAGTTATGATGCTATTAAAATACCTGCTATCCGTTGGCATGGATATACGCAATCCGTCTGCGGATGATATTCCCAAACGCTTTCATGCTTTCCAACCTTATCCCTCGAGTTAAAAAAAATCAAGGGATCTAGTTAAACCCTGGTCACCTGTTCCTATATTATTTTAGGAAAAACCCTTGAGAAATTATTGGATTTTCGGATCTTAACAGGTGACCAAGGTTTAACTAGATCCCTTGATTTTTAACCGATACCGTTGTTAAATCGGCAATCCATAAACAATATATCTGATGTCTACATCTTCTTAGTGGAAAAAAAAGATTTATTGTGTATGGATAATCATCAAGCTTGCGGCAATCCGACGCAATTGCGTTTATTTAAAGCCTGTTGTACTGTTGGTATGCGGTAGTCGTAGAGATAAGGCTAGACGCCTATACCTCACAGATTGAACCCTATAAGGCCCTAATGCTCTATGGAGTTAAGGTGAAAGAGTGTGACCGGTGAGAGTGACAGAGATAGTTAGTGTTGTTATCTTAAATGCTTTTCGGAGGTGGCAACATTTTTGTTTTCTCTGCTCGCCTACATACACCAGTTAGTACCCCATGACGTGGAATTTATATCTTAATAAAATCTAGGAATGGGACCCTATGTTTTCACTATATAACTCCGAGAAGAATAACATTGATAAGAGTACCTTGTATCGTTGTATGTGTGGAGTATCTATCTAACTACGACAAGAATCCGAGTTAGTTTTCCAAGCGTAACCAGAAGCATTATCTATCTCTCGGGGAACAACGTTGGTTTGATAATTGATAGGCCTGTGTTGTTCTCTCATGTATTATTAAATACAGTCGAAAAAAAATAATGGTTTTTTTTTATCGGTAAATAAGGGGATAAAATAAAAATAATAATGGTTTTTTCAATATCTTTCGTGAATGTTGCAGACATTGATGATGTTTTCCTTTTTTTTTTTTTAATTACAGGTTCAGCAACAATGGCCGACGAACTAATTATTGTCGATAGAGATCTATACTACAAGCTCTATTCAACTGATTGGCAAAGTGTTTATCAATATCGTTTGTTGGGGAAGTTTATAGATGAAGATTTTGATCCTCTGATTACGACTCTGAAAGATTTAGTTTGTGAAATTTTAGGAATCAATGATGAAGATCTCCATGTCTGTTATCACGAAGAATATAGTCATCGTTTTTATAGCTTTTACTTTGAAATGTGGGGCCCATATGATAGGATGAAGAATTATCCAATGCCAATGCAGTTGACAACCGAGAAAAATGTCTTCTGGGTTAAAGATTTTCCTTTATTTGGTGTTTTTCATGAAATCGACTGGACTAACCCAAGGAAGAGGTGCCGTTTGTTATTCCAGGATTAAAACACCCTAAACATCGCCTCCAATCCCGATGGTAACTTATACGTCCATCAATTGCTAATGTTCACTATGTAATTACTTATCTTGTTTAATTAGCGGACTCCCTGGTTCTATGGTTGATAGAGATGACACATAGGGGGGTCAAAAGGTGGGGTAAAAAACCTGGGTCTCTGTAGCAGCTTCGGTGATGTTCTCATTCTGAACACAGTATATGTACTTCGGTATATATATGCTAAATAATGTCATGTTAAGCTTTGCAAACGGATTGCAAAGTATGTGCAAGCGTCTTGGAAAAGAAATTAATAGTTTTATGGAACTAATGTAATTGAAGTATAAGCTTTTATATTTAACTGTCTTTTATAGACCAAGTAAAAGTAAGAGAATGTAAAAGTTTAGTAAAAGATTGAATATTAAGAGTTCCCACTTCTCCATTAGCAAAATCAATCGCAAACCTTGATCTTTATTCAGCATGCTCTTTGTTGCTTTCTCCAATTGTTACAAGAGATAGGGGTAGTTCTCTTGATTTCATTAGATAAAAAAATGTACAAAGAATCTTAAGGAGATGTGCACTTTAGTCTTTTTGGCCCTATCTCGCTGTAAGGAGCAGTTTTGCAATTTGTCTATGGTGCAATCGATTTTTGCTGGTTGTTACGATTTGTGAGAACGCATCCTGATGAATTGCTCAAGTGGTTCACCTAATTTTAGGTCATTTGTTGCTTTCCCCGACACCGGGGGATACATTATTATCTATAAGACTCACAACCTGGCTCGACACCTATAAAATTTTATTGACATATAGTTGAGAAAGAAAGAGAAATAGATAACACGCCAAAGAGATGTGACAAAAAGATGGTTCTTTTAAAATCATCATCAATTAATTACCCAAGTAATTCAAAATAATTTACTACCATTCCAACGCCCTCCCTTATTGTTAATTGTTACGTACCGATATTTGTGTTTGATGTGACCGAATGAGACGGGACCTACCTACAGGTTCTCTTTAACTCTTTTAACTTTATGCCATCAATATATTATATATGAACTTATTTAAAACCTGTTGGAACAAACCAGAAACACAAACGTCGAACACAAACATAGCTTTATCTGAGCATAGCAGTTCCACTTTAAGTTATATACTTCTTTTCCTTTTCTGAAGCGGTGCATTAGAGCCATGCATTCCGAAATCTCGGTTCAACCATGTTTTAAACCATTACACCCTGTCTTTAAGGAGATGAATGAGGAAGAAGTCTATTTGGCTGGACTGATCTTTTATACATCTGATGTAAACACTCTCGACATCAGTATCCATGCAAAAGATCTTTGGAAGCTGAGTTTAGCTCCTGAAACTAAGCGCCTGTGCAAGATTGGAGACGAAAATATCTTCATTATTCACCTTCCAGACAAAGAAAAACTATCATAAATAGTCCATGGGAGTCCATGGTATTTTAGAGGTCGTCTTTTTCTTGTGCAACATTGGCAGCACAAACGGGGATGTAACCCGTCTCGAAGCATCTTTCCTAGTGTTCTTCCTGTTGAAGTCTCATACCATTACCCCGGGACACATATTTTTACCATGTTTCGCGACTCAAATGTAGCTGCGAAGTCGATATTCAGTTCTGTAACCAACTTTCGCTTGGATCACAATCAGCATCCAAACTCGACTTTCAAAACTGATTGAGATCCTAGTAACCAGTTACCTGTTACTTTATAATTAACCGATGAATCTAATAAGAATCTTATAATGATACTTCACTACAACTTCATCCGAACTATTAGTAGTGTTGATGAGCCCTGTGAACGGTGTATAGAGAACATACCACTGTGCTCTACTTCCTCGAACCCTGATCACAACTCTGTTAGCAATCAGATTTTGGGACAAACTGTTAAAGAACTTAACTTTAGTGCCGGCGAAAATACGCTAGAAGAACTTTTGGGAGCTACGGAAGTGTTTCAAGCGGCCAACATTTCTTACTCTTCTCCAAAAGAATTAAGCCATGAGATTTTAAGCGATTCTCAAGTGGGTATGGTTGTAGTAGAGAATGATTATCCTTCTGGTTTCAAGCTTCCTGATTTGTCGCAGTCACGTCACGTGTGGAAGAGATTCTAAACGAAGGGATGACATGTACCCCGAATAGCTGGAAGTGCCTTATACCGGAAAACGAAACTTCATTTGCGTCGCTTACATACGTTGATGAATTTCTGTTCCCGAACATCTAGAACCTGGATTTTAGCATATCATTTTGAGTTTCTGTCCGAACCAGAAGTCCTTTTCTTTTCCTGAAAAGACGAGAGCAGTAAGAGTGGATTAATGCGAATTGAAAAAGGTAAGCTGGTTCGTTGACATTATTCAAATCGTCAACTGAAAAAATATCATGTTTGGTCTGAATTATTTTTAGATCGATGGCCATTAAAATTGTAGTGTATTACCATTGTGTCACAATTTGTAAAATAGAAAAGTAATATATCATGTTTCCATTGTGTCAAACTGGATTTTGTTCGTCTCATGACTATAGACTATTGTCTGTTATATTATTGTTATTAACAAGGAATCGCTCAGGGAATTTTATTAGAAATCCAAAAATAAGTTCAATACACAGCGGTGGAGACGTCGGTAGAAGGTAACCAAGCGACAAGATGGAAAATTTGATTTTAGTATAATTATTAGAGGTCGGATCCATGGACACTCTGATGGACAAGTTCAGACAAGATTTGCAGATTTGTGTTATGTTCTCCGCAAAACCCAAACGACCATGAATTTAAAGTGTAATATTTTGATGATATTTTGCTGTTATAAGACTCTAAATTCCTACAAAAAAAAAATGAATGCAATTCGGAGGCTGATATTCAAATGGGTAGCTCGTCGTTTTATAAACTCGAGTTGTGTTCATTTTTTATTTTTCGAATTTACACTTTCCAAAAATAAATTGAGAGCTACGGAAACAATTCTTTGAGGGCAAATTGGTAACTTACCCTTGACATTTGCAAAAGTGTGAACAGATTATTTAAATAGAAGTATGATCATATGAAATGAAATTACAACTTTACAGCAACCCATGTTTGTTAACTTGAAAGAAAAAAAGAAAAAAAACTATTACATCTCAAGAATTTCAAGGAGATGAAATGTAGCACTGGGAGGGAGGGAAAAAAAGAGAGGTATCAGGTGGTCGAGGCTGTAGCACAAGGAGAAGAAGAAATACTATATAATTTGGGTTTAGGTGTAGGGGTTTACGGAAGTGAAATCCAGGCAACTTTTAATGCATGATTTTTCTTTTTTGTTCTTATTATATAGTATTACTAAATATGAAAGTTGTCGTGCATACACGTTCCTTCGTATCGGTAAATATATGGATGTGTTAACTTTTTTTTTTCTTATGGAATTGAAAAAGTTAATATTAATATTATAATATAGATGTGATAACTAACTCCAATCCTTTCTTTATCGATCAGAGAAAAAATTGGATGTGATAACAAATTTCAGACAGATTTAGGTTGTAATTATATTGTGTGAGGTAAAAAAAAAATCAAAGTATTTTTAACCCAAAGCACATCCAGATTGCATATACCTCTGCCGTTTACCTCTGCAAATGGATTGCGGTATGTATAAGTTTTTTCGAAAGTGAAAAGGTTATGTAAAAAAGAAGCCAAACATGAAATTCTTACGACAGGCATGTTACATATGCACCATAGTTATTTATGGTTCATTTTTTATGATGACGTGTTCGAAGAAAAGATTCTAGAAACCCTAAACTCATACAATAACCCCTTTATCCTGCGTTTAGCATTTTCCAAAAATGTGTCACTCTCACCAATTTTGGTCCACCCA
Source organism: Papaver atlanticum (assembly GCA_023531105.1). NCBI lineage: Eukaryota > Viridiplantae > Streptophyta > Magnoliopsida > Ranunculales > Papaveraceae > Papaver > Papaver atlanticum. The sequence goes on along the minus strand of JAJJMB010009186.1, from coordinate 21,945 downwards.
TAGCTTTCCTGGCTAATAACTCTCCAATTACTTTTGATATTATCGAAATTATATAGATTTTCGATGTAACCGAACGGGACTGCAGTGCAAGTTGGAGAGTTACCGAACGGGATAATATTCTCGTACTTATCACTTCTTTTAACGCCTACAGCTGGGACAACAGTACCAAAGGAAACTGGCGAAAACTAGTAGTGGTTCACTGCAAGTCTGCAGCACAACCTATAGGATACTAGAACCAATTTTTTTTTTCCTTTGCTTTTGTCCCAGCTTTAGCGTTTTCAGTTTCAAAAAGTGGAAACACATACACAAAATTACTGGTAGATCTTTAATATTTTACTTCCTAGAGAACATTTTCCCAATTCGTGTAATTTACTGATGAAAAACTTAATTCGCCTAATTCTGGAGATGCAGATGATAGAATCTCCCAACTTTCAAAGCCTAGTTATTACAAATACCGGTCTAACTATATCTATTAACTGCAAAAATAATTATAATTAATTGCATATATTTGACTTTTAATACCCTTACATTGTCTACAGAGTACACCTAAGCCTCATCGTTATTATTACCTATAGAGCTAAGATGTGACCTAACGTGACTGCGAGTTAACTCTAGGTTCTCTTACCTGTCTTTTTCTTTTAACTTTACGACTACACCAAAGGAAACTGGTAGTAATTCTCTGACAGTTACTATTTCTTTCCCGAATAAGTGAATCTAATCTATTCGACGCAGAAGATGAATACGACCGAAAATGATAGATACCCCCAGTTATTTTACACCACATAGATATACCCTTATGTGGCATACTTTGGTTGGTCCATTCTTTAAAACAGGTGACATCAGAAATGCTGACCCAAAATAATTTTTGTCATATACACGAAAATGACGGTCACAATTTGTAAAAACTGGTAACGCAATCAGCAGTGCAAGTTGCATGTTTCCACTTCAAACATACTTTACATAGCGAAAAATATATATACCCGTTGTTTATAGGCCCATTGATAAGCCAAAAAATTATAAACCCAAAATAAACGTTTTTTGCGGGTGAATAAGCAGAAGAAGGTTATCCACTCTCACGGTCTTACCTATATTAATCACTCACTTAACTGCGACATTTCAACCACAATAGTAAATTCCAAATATATTAGTACTTCACCAAATCATTTACTACCCTTCCATCGCCTTAACTTGATGTTATTGTTGCGTACCTATATTAATGTAGAGCTTCGATGTGACCGAACGAGATGGGGAGTTATCTCCAAGTTATATTAAGTCTTACCTCTAATTCTTTGATCTTTATGAAACTCATTTTAAAAGTAGTGGTGGTTCGCTGACAGTTATACAAAACGAACCAAGGGCTGCTGCAACAAAGTGGAAACTCATACATTTCTTTTTCTGATCTTGCAAAGCGGTACTAATTTAAGTTATATACTTTTTTTCCTTTTCCGAAGCTGTGAATCTAATCTACAAGGGGCATGTCCGAATCAGTGAATTTTTCGAAGGAGAAGGTTATGTATCTAGCCAGTTGACAGTTGAAAACTCTCAACAAACTAAGAATGAAACTAGCAAGAAGACGCAGAACTTCTGCATCAAAACAAAAAATGCTGTAGACCAATGTATCTAGCCACTGCCAAAAAACCCAACTCTAAATAGATCAAAGCCTGTTGATCGAAGCCTGCAACAGATAACATTCTACATCAGCGAATTGTGAGTCTAATCTTACAAGGGGTATGCATTCTACATCAGATATGACGATTCAACCAACTTTCGAACCATTTCATCATGAGTTTACAATGATGGATGACAAAGAAGTCTATTTGGTTGGGTTGATCTTTGATCCTTGTTGCGTGAACACTCTCGATATCAGTACTCATGCGAAAGATCTTTGGCAGCTGAGTGTAGCTCCTTCTACTATGCGCCTTCCCAAGGCTAAACGAGAAAATATCTTTGTTATTCTCCTACCGAACCCCGGAAAACTACCAGAAATAGTACGTGGGAGTCCGTGGTGTTTTAGAAGTCGTCATTTTTTTGTGCAACAACACATAATGGGAAGTTACTTGTCTCTAAGTAGGTTTGCTAGTTTTCTACCAGTTCAAGTCTCGTACCATTACCCTACGACGATGGGGTTGAACGCCTCGTACAAACTGTCTTCAAAAGTAGCAGGTCTATCATTCAATTCTCCTAGCAACTTTTGCATGAATCACGAGAAGAACCCAAACACGATGTTTCTAACTAATTGGGACACTAGTATACAATTACCTGTTACATTACATGTAACCCATAAAAAGTCTAATACTAAGCTAAATTTGACACCTCAGTACAAATTCATGCCGCTGGGTTCCACTTCCTCAAACCCTGGCTACGGGTCTAACAGAAGCCAGATTTTTGGACAAGAAGAATTCAGCGTTCGCCAAGTGGAAGTGATTGAAATAGAGGATGGTAATCCTCCTATAATCAGTCTTCCTGCTTTATCGCAGTTACATGTAGAACAAATTCAATAAATGCCAGCGGAAGCAGATTTCCAACCCATAAATCTTCAACCGGAAGATGAAACCTGGGAAACATGGGAGTTTGTTGATGAACTTCGTTGCGAAGCTTCGAGAACCAGGAGTTCAGCACATCCAATTTGATTTCCCGAAAGACACGCAGTTATAATGAACTAATGCTTATTGAAAATTGTTAGATGATTCATTGATATCAGGTGGGAAACCAGAAAAAGTGTCATGTTTTTGTTGGTTTCTTTTTTCTTTATATTGTTTGCGTTCTTTCTATTGTTTATGTTCAAAATCTTTTCGTAGTTGTTTTGGTTCAGGCATCAGGATCCTGGACGAAAAATAGGGGACACAGATTGTGTTCTTTTTACTTTTTTTAATAGTTTTCTACCTTGTTTGGGGTTGTAACAGAACAGTAAATAGGCGTTGCGCTTTTTGACAAAATAGCAATCCGTTTGCAGAGTAGCCGTCAATCGGTTTGCGGTTTCAGGGGAACATTTTGGTTAACTTATAGTTATCCTCATTTTCATACCATTTTATTCAAAGATGTCATGATTATTTTACTACTTCCAAGATTTTTTTTACTACTTTCAGTTTAAAACTTATTTAATTATTTCACTTTCTTAAAACATAACTAGATTTTGTGCTACGCACCGGTGGACCCGAAAACCATCCACCTATCATTTTCTTGGTTTGATGTGACGTGACATCGCCTCAACTATTGTCTTAGGATTTTTGAATTGCTATAGCTCGTCTTAGCCTAACCCTGTAGTTCACATCAAACGGTTTTATAAAACTCGTTTAACTTGGACAGACTTTTAAATCACGTTTGTGTTGAAACGCAGTTTAAAACTACGTTGATGGATAGGAATGTGTCTCCCACAGTCCCACTGCGATATAAATAAAATTATAAGCCACAGGATCTTAGAAACCCATACCATGTGGGACTAATAATCTCAACAAGAAGGGTCCCAGAATGGTCTAATTGAAACTTGACATGTAAGCAGTGTCAAGTTTTTGGCATAAAAGAGGGGTCTCTCATCATATTTTCATGATAATTGGAACTGAGAAGAGTGAGTGAGCAAGCAAAGATCTCAATTAGTGGTAAATATAGGTAGCAATTTATGGTTCAACAATGTGTAGATTTAGAGTTCAAACGTAAAATTTAACTTGAGATTAAAAAGTGAGAATCCCCCATGAGATCGAAAGAATCAAAGATATATCAGCCTGCGTTGTTTTCTAGATTCCTAATAATAAAAAAACGGGGATCGACATTTTTAAAGCTATGATTTAAACTAAGGGTTTTTACTATAACTATTATGCAATTTGAAACTCCGGTGTGGATTCTGACACGATGCTCTAAAAGAGCAATGCTGGGAAGCAAAGATTACAATTAGTCAAAAAGATGGTAATGCATATTATGGTTCAATTGGTAAATCAGATTTCAAAGGTAAATTGTAATTTGAGATCAATAAGTGAGAATCCCCCATGAGATAGAAAGAATCAATGAAATATTTTCATGTATAAACTCAAGTGATGACTGGGGTGATGAAAGACTTGATTGTATTTGGAACAACTTACCTGTTGCAATATGGTAGTGCATTTGGAAAAAAAAAGAATTCTAGAATCTTCAATCACAAAAAGAGAAACTTGGAAAGACAAATTCAAGATATTAATATTCAAGCTTATTTTTGGGCAGAGTCAAACACTAAATTGTTGGGTTTGACGGCTAACATGGTATAGCTTTATGGGACTCGTATTTCTATCGGCCGTTTTGAGTTGGATACGAGACTTTTGGTATTATTTATTTTGAATATTCTTACTTTGGCTATTTGTTCTTGGTTTTTTTCTTTTGGTGATCAATTCCAAACTCGGTTTCCTTTTTTTTTTTGGTTGTATTTATTAGGTTGAGGTACCCACTTAAGTACCTCTTTGTGAATGAATTTTTTTCTATTGACCGGCCAAATTGTTTTTGCTATGCAGTTTTAAAAATTGACTAAAAATAAGACGTGGAACGATATGAAGAAAATGCACCACAAGATATTTAAACTTAGGGTATTTGCAACAACATCGTTCCCAATTTAAAACGGAAAACTCTATGAAGGACTCTGACATGACGGTGATAAGTCAAGCAGCATTAGTTTTTGCTCGCACAAGAAGAGTAATAGAGCAAGCGGAGATTTTAGTTAGTGTATTGAGTCATTCATCCCGGTAGAGGTGTAAATTGGGTTATGATAACACGAACTTAACCAGCCCAGAACGGGACGTGATAGTATAAGTTCTAGAAGGTTAAGAAATGACGTGATAATCTCCATCTGGTAAGTGGGTGGTTTCTTTTTTCCAATTCTGACATGTTACATGACGTGGCAGAGACGTTATTTTTGGGAGTCGAGTTAAACAGGATAACATTAATGACAATCGTGTCCGGAGATTGGACAAGTCCCTGCTGTCCCGGCTGGAGGAGGGTCGATAATGTGGGTCTAGATCCTCTGTGACCGTTATTTCCCTTTTTTCTGTCCCATCCAATCACAAAACGCCTCGTGGAATCAATTTTTATTTAATTTGGATAAATATATCGTTTATTTATGAGTATAAATATATCATTTATTAAATTTATATAAAAAAAAGGAAATCAATACTATTTCCAAATCAATATTTTATAATAAAAAACCCTCCGTATATAGCGCTCACTATTAGGTTTTTAATTCATCATCTTTTTTTGATAATCACACTTCGTCTAAGTACTTAATGGGATGCAATGCCTTTAATTTTTGTTTTGGTTTTTCTTTTCTCGGAAAAACTATTAACATAAACTTTCACAGTAGCGGTTAATTAGTACACTGTTGATATAGTTCTGATAAACTACATCTTCATTCAAGTTAACCTGATTAAATTAGTTATGGATTTATAATATGCATGTGATGTACTTAATAAAGCAGAAGATTATAAGAGAAGGTCTATTTTTTGGACGTTTTTTTACTGTGTAGCCTCAACTTTCGGTTTTCTTCTTTCTACCTTGTTGCGTTATATTTGTACCAAACATCAATCAAACGTTCTTTGATTCTCATACTTTTTTTTTCAAATAGAAAGATATATTAAGAAGAAAAAAGAAAAACCAAGGATCAAACCAAGGTTGTTACGTACAGAGAAGGCTACATACACATTAGAGTGTCCCAATTACTCCAAATTAAACTAGGATCAACATACTTAAAAGTATCATTGTCGCAAGACTATAAGACTACCAATTGCTTAACTAAGTCAATGTTTTCTTGCACACTCTTGTGACAACCTCCAAAAACTCTTCCATTCCTTTCCTTCCATAAGTTCCAACAAACCGCATAATGCAAGATTTTCCAAACATCCTTGCCTTTTCCTTGCAACACATTAATAGACCACGCTTCGAACAGTTGAAGAAAGTGCATGGCATTGGCCAAGCTATTTTGAAAGCTTTAATGAAATATCTTCAAATCTCAAAAGATTACTTACAGTGGATGAATATGTGATTTGCTGACTCCCTATCATCGTTGTACAAAACACACTGTTCGCTATCAATGCTTACACCCCGATGACGAAGCATATCCCTGATAGGGAGCGAATCATGGAAAGTATTCCAAAGGATAATGCTCACCTTGTTTGGAATATTTCCTTTCCAAATAAACCTATCGAAGCCGTATTCTTCATGGTTGCCTGAAAGTCTTTCATAACATCTTGAAGTATTGAAATTCTCCATTATCTCCATTTCATCGTCCGCTTCTATGAGATCAGGAACGTGATTTAAAACTATCAAGATAGCTTATACACAGATGCTCATACTTGTACACGGATTGCAGCATGAGCAAGTAAGGTGAACATATGCAATAGATTTCCCTAAGTTGATGGATCACGCAGCTAGTTGAGATGTTTAATCTTTAAATTGCTTCATGTGAACCCTTTTTTTCATTTTCTTTTATTATGCGGAAGGAGAAGAGAGTTCTATAGGTAAGGAGGACAAAGAACATAATTCGAGTGCATGGTATACAGATAGTGGTTATATAGGTAAGGAGGACCAAGAACATAATTCGAGTGCATGGTATACAGATAGTGGTTATAAAACATTGAATTTGATTGGTTTTAAAATAATATTAAATTCCTATTTTTACTCCTCTTAAATCTAATCTACAAAAATTCTTCACAGACAATAAAACCGTGCAAAAGAAAACCCGTCATACAGCTCTCACAGACACCCGGGCCCCCTGCTATCCTCCGCGGGGATCACGGGACCCACAAAAGAAAACTGTCTGAGCTACCGATAAATCTAAACAAGATAATTATCTGAATTAATAAATTGGTCCAATGTGGCGCGCAACATTATTGGATGGGATAGAGGACAGGAAAATATCGGTCACAGAGGATCTGGACCCGATAACGCTCCAAAATAAATTTGGAAACTGTATGTCCCACGCTGGTGATGGTTGAACTGAAGTATTTGGTGTAGAAACTTGGTGTATATTTTTACAGACTGGTTGACAATACGGAAAAAGAGAAGATATGATTAACGTGTTGCAGTGTAGAAATTTAATTCAATTAAATTGAATGTAAAGAATTTATTGGAGATTAACTCGAGTAGTTGTTGTATCCCAAACATTACACCAATGAGAGGAAAATATGGTTAAACTTCTTGCAGTTTCCAAACATTTAAAACTCTTACGTTTAAAATTCTTGGGCTGGGACAAGTAATATGGGCCAGATTTGGGACAAATTCTGACTATTGATCATTCCGTTCTCCACTCGATTACCAATCAAAATGCTAAAATCAATCCTCTCTCAATTATTTAGATTGTGCTACATGTTTTCCCAAATCTGGACCACCCCTTTTTTATCTTTGTAGAAAGAATTATAATTACTCTGCATTTAAAGCCTTTTACTAATAAAGGATTATAGTATGGAGACCCGGATTTTCAGGTGAAAGGTTTGGTTTCCAATAGGGAGACCCCGGATTTTTCCCCCACTTTTTTACACCACTAGGTGACAATTAAATGTACCGTTGATTTCCCTTCTCCCCACCCCACCCGGAAAAATAGGGGGTCCTGTTTTAAAGAACAAGCGAATCCAGTTTTGACAAGTAAGCGGTGTCTTCGAATAAAAATGGTGTAAGCTTTTGCAGGCTATAGTAGAAAGAGAAGATTTTCGTGATAAACGTATTGCAGTGACATCGGTGTAGAAATCGTGTGAATCCTTTAAATCTACAAGTCAACTCCAAACTATAAACTTAAAACTTACACTTCTATTAAACTCTTAATGAAAATTTTAAGGGGACAAATTTGTAATACACTTATATATACCAAGGGATAAATTATAGTTTGGGGACTTACTATGTCACTATTGAATCGTCGACACTTTTAGCATGGCATTAAACAGTTAGACAAAAGAGTAAAATGTTTCGAGATTCCCGTTGGGCCAAGTGCCTCCTCGGTTAAAACTAAGTCGTGTTAGATAAGTCAGACACGCTTAAAAAACACATTAATAACGGTTCATGAACAGATGGTAAATGCATTCGCAAACGACTTGATTCGGTGTAGTATATATATTTATAGAAGATGCGCCTTGAAAACCCTTCATGTGTCATCTACACAACGGCAGAAGAAAAAAAATCCTCTTGTTGATTCAAAAAAAAAAAAAAACCATCTGTTCAAACCCTAGATTTTTAATGGAGTATTTCAGGAATCTCCCCGAGGAAACCACGTTAGACATATTATGCCGTTTACCTGCTGAATCAATTCTTGACTGTAAATTAGTGTCTATAGCTTGGAAAAAACTTAATTCTTATCTATCATTCTACAAGATTCACCTCAATCATCTTATTGACTCTGGTAATTTGGGTTTTCTTATATCTTGCGTTCAGCTCAGTTTCCTTCCTACACCCAACCAATTTTATTATTTTGATTATGGTAAGAACAGTAACATCATTAGCAAGATCGATGTGCTCCCTCAAGAGACGTCTAATTATACTATTGTTGGTTCTTGCAATGGGTTGATCTGTTTTTTCAATCACCTTGATACTATTGTTATTAGTAACCCCATCCTCAGAGAGTATGTCATTCTTCCTAAACTTACACCACCCGCCCATATTAATAAAAGTTTGTTCAGCGGATATATGTTCTGCGGGTTTGGTTACCTCCCCGAAACTGAGGAGTACAAAGTTATCAGAATGTATACGTTACTAAATAATTCCAATTCTATAGAAGTGGAGGTATACACTCTTGGTAGTGGCAGTAAATGGAGAAACATAGGAAACTTCGAATTTCATAGGTTGACAGGCCAAATAGGTGTCTTTGCACATGATTCCCTTTATTGGTTATGCCGTGAAAAAAAGGTCATGGCCTTCGATTTGTCAGCTGAGAAGTTTTGCTATATTCCACTACCCGCGAATCTGGAAGGCGACGACAGTTTAAGTTTTCTTTCTATGATTGGCGTTACAGTTTGGCCTTTGGGTGATTATTTGATGCATGTACATGATAAGCTCGTGGAAGGTATTAGGATGAGAAGGTGGTTATTGAAGATGGAAAGTGGTATTCATGATACGAAAAGGGATGTAGGTTGCAATTGGGAGAGTTGGGGTGAAGAGTTGAGCTTTGTCGATGTAAGAATATAACCTTTTTCCGTAACAAAGAGTGGGATGGTGCTGGGAATTAAAAATCTTAACGGACGTTCAACTCTGCATGGTTATGAAGTAGAATCTTCTTCTCTAGAGGCCCTTGCCGGTATTGATCAACATTTTGTTGGATTGCCATTTCTTCACATGAATACTTTGGTTTCTTTAGGTGCACTTGGAGAACCGATACGAAAAACAAAATCAGACCTTTAGGCAAAAACAACAAATGGAGGGCCGAAGCAAAATGGAAAACCTCGTGTAACCTGGTTTAATTTTTGTTGGTGTGTAACCTGTGGCGGAGCCAGAACAACTGGGCTGGATCCTACCTCATATATATAATATGAATTTTTATGGGTTTTTATATGATTACTTTAGGGGGCTACAGTTTGCTTAATTTACAAGTTTACAACGTTCATACATTATGTATCTCATATTCATATGGTATGTTTGTTGACTTCAAATATATAGTAATGTTAATTAAGTTATGTCATAGACTCATAGGGTATGTTAAGCAATGCCATGTGTAACGTAGGTATGTCCTTTTTAAAATCGTCCGGTTAATGGTTGAAATTACGGGCTCTTTGGTAACCATTATTATCATAATCGTATTTTGCGAAGTGTTCTTAATAAAAGCACTTTTTCCTTTAAGCATTTTTTTTTTATTTGGTGAGTCGTCCTACCGGTCTTGATGCTAGGTACTGGACTTCTATAGAATTCCAAACAGTGGTAAGTTAAGTTTTTTTTTTAATATGGTAAAAAAAATTCCCGAGTAATTTTTTAACTAATCGTTGCCAAGTTCTTACCAAAACGCTTTTTTCACAAAACTGAAAGAAAAAAAAGAGCTTGTTTCCGCCGATAGCAAGCCAGGTATCTCACAGTTCAACGTAAGTTTTATTTGTCTATGCCATTAAATCTTTAGATTATGAGATCATAATCCATTATCCATCCATAATCCATTATATAGGTGTTAAAATTCATGACTGATTATTATAATCATAATGGGAAAAACCTATTTTAATCATCTAACATAAGAAGTTGTTTTAAAAAATTATCATAATAAATTACTTTTTAATAAAAAATTGAATTAGGTTTTTTCTCGTGATTTTCTCTAAACTATCGAGAAATTAAATAAAAAACGGAAATGGGTTAGTTGCCCCAAAACGGAAAAAACAATTGTGTGTCCATTACATGTTTTTTTTATTCTGTCGTAGTAGACACTATCTCAGGCGGTGATTTTCACGGGATAAATATTCCTTTGAATCTAGCATTTTTGATGTTTTAAATCGATTTGTGTGTAAAAGCTAGGGCTCAGACTTGGGTGGAAAAAGCATTTCCGATATAAATCTTGTTATGACTTGAGATAGTGGGTACTAAAGCTATTGGCCATAATTAAGGAGACTTTTAGCAGGGTAACTGAACTGGCTAAGCCGGTTCCCATTTTTCACTCCCTCTCATTTTCTTTTATAATGGATTTTAGATCTCCATAAATTCTAATTTTCTGTCTTTTTTCTTTGTTAAAAGGTTTATATCATGTCTGAGATTGCTGTGCCAGTTCCATGTCCTTCACATACCGTCTTTGATTTTTATAATCTTCCCACCAGTTTTGGTATGAAAGTTCGCTGGCCTTCACCATACACTATTAATGTGTGTGAAGTTTCATATTTAAAGGGTGATGAACTCTTGATTCCTGAGTCACATCTCCAGTGTGGCTTTATTTTTCCAATCCCCGCGTTAGTTCTGCAATTTCTTTTTCATAACAACCTTTCTCCTGCTGAATTAGAATCTAAATTTTTCGATTATATGCGAAAAATTTTGTTCAGAATCTGAGTCTTCCGGAAAACAAGAAGATTACTGTTGAAAAGCTTAGTGCGAGCTATGAGATTCGAACTATCCTTGGTTCTTATTTAAAGAACATATTTTGCAGGAGTCCAGATTTATCTATTTGATTTGAGCATAAAGATTCTGTTAAGTTTAGAGGAATGGATGGCACGAAGTTTAATGATAAGTGCCCATTAATTTTTTTATGGTTGGGATCCTAATAATCAAACGTCTGGCTAACGAAAATTGAAAGCGTTTCCCTTACTGAGTAAGTTTGATGAACAATTGTTTGTGCATACTCTTTTTGTATTCTTTTTGGGCATACTTGTGTTATTTTAAAATAAGAATATTTATTTGTGTATTTTGTTGTCCTTCCTTTTCCTATTTAGGTAAAAGGAAAGCAGTGGATCTCGGGTCTTCTTCTCAACCTGAGAAGAGGGGTAAAGATTCTTTTCCCGAGGCAATTGTTGAGTTTGGTTCTTGTCAATTTTTCATGGACCATGCTTATCGGGAAGAGTCCATTGAATCGGATGGTGCTTGCGCAGTCGAATTTCTGCTGAATGCTTCTCGACCAGCTAATTTGGTGTTTGTAGCACCATTGGCACTTCCTGAATCTGAGGCCAGAATGGCCTCAAAGATTGCTGTTGTAAGCAATTTCTTTAGTTATTGATAATATAATATGTGTTTATATTAATCTGACAAATCTGATCAGCTGATCAATCTTTCTTTTTCTAGTTGATGAATGAATTCACCCGAGGAGTTCATTGTACTAGACGCTTGAAACAGGATGAGTCCACTTTAATGCAATCTTAGAGGACTATGTGTTCTCGGCTTAAAGCCAGTCTTGAGTCAGAAAAAACAAATAACTTGAGGTCCTCTCAACGTACAATTGATTTGAATTTAAGGTGTAGAAGATATGTGCGTAATGAGAATATCTTAAGAGATCAAATTTCTCAGTTGACTCGAGAGCTCAATAATGCCCGAGAACAGCTTGCCATGTCTGAATCATTTCCGTTTTACTGTTTCGATGTTGGGGAGGGCTCTAATCATGTTATTATTGCTGATGCAGACGCTGCCAACCCCAATGCCGATGATGACGGTGATGCTGAGAGTATAGGTCGGGCTTATTGCGAGGTTGATCGCTCTTTTCAAGAAGATGATTAAGACTTTTTTTCTTTTCAAAAAGAAAAGAACTTTGTATTTTTCTTTTCTTTCATTAAAAAAATCGAGTTTAGTTAGATACATTTTTTTGTATTTTGTAAGATACGCACGATAAGTAAATCAGGTAAATGGCATATCAATAAACAACAAAATAAACTTGGTCTTCATTGAAACGAGAGATAGTTAAATTATAATAACGTGTCTGGGTTTTATTATTTTGTGCATCCCACAAAATAACCTATGGAGAAGGGATGACTGTGTAACCAAGTTAAACAAGGTGGTCTGCACGAAGATACATCGGAAGACTAAAAGCATTAGTCGAAAGTCTTCTTTTTTTATCAATAATCGAAAGTTATCATCTAAAATGTCAAAAACTAAATATGATGATACCACGTAAGGATGCATGTTGTCGTACCTGTGTTGACGATGCGTGTTGGTTTGGTTTTTGCAAATTTAATTGCGACTATGAGTAGTTACCTTGGAAACAGAACTTCACTTTTAAGAGTTTGGGTGGAGAATTAAACACTTCACTTTATATGGTTCTGATTCTCTCTGAGCTTTAGTTTCTGCAAAAAAAAAAACTCTTTTCAAACTTTTGGTTTGTTTTTCTTTCTCTGTAATCGTAGTGTTGAAGCTATGAAGAAGCCTTGAAAACATGTTTACTGTAAGTTTCTTTTTCCTAATTTTTTGATAGCGTGATGTAGTTGTTTATTTTTTAGTGGTTGACTGCCATTTTTATTTCGATTCACTATGATGATCCGTGAAATTTCTGTCTTTTAATGCTCTGCATACTTTGATAATCATGTGATATTGTTCTGTTTCTAGCTGTCTGCGGATTTCATTATTTCTGATCATGAATTTTCATTACCGATTCTGGTGTTTTTTGTGATCGACTTTCAGAGATGATTGCTACCATGCCGAGCCACTATTATGAACATCTCATGATTTTATAAAGCATCTGCATGTTTTATAACACTATGATGATCCGTGAAATTTAAGTCTTTTAATGCTCTGCATAATTTGATAATCATGTGATATTTTTCTGTTTCTAGCTGTCTGGGGATTTCATTGTTTCTGATCATGAATTTTCATCACCGATTCTGGTGTTTTTTGTGGTCGACTTCCAGGGATGATTGCTACCATGCCGATTCACTATTATGATCATCTCATGAACTTATAAAGCATCTGCATGTTTGATAATCATATGATATGATGTTGTTTGTTGCTTTACGGTTTTTCATCTTAGATCATGTTTTTTCATCGCGGATTCTGGGGTCATTTTCTGTTTAGAGGATGAATCTTGTAATCTGTTTGGCTTTGGTAAATACGTTTTTGCTAATGATCGTTGTTGAGTAATGTGATGTTTAGTTGTTGCAAACAGATTGCAACAATAATGAATCGTTTTATGGAATTAATGTAATTGAAGTGTAAAGGTTATATGTAGTGTGTTGACTAAATGAGTGGATGCTAGACCTCCACACATTTTCTCTTTTGAGGTATTTTATAGTAACAAGTAGAAGGAAGAGAATATAATGGAGTAAGAGAGAGTGATTGAATTAAGTTCTCCATTAGCTCAGTCAGTCCCAAACACATTCTTAATCATTCAAATAACCAACAATCGTTGATGTATTTTCTCTGGATTGTCACGTCTCCAGTATCTACTTTATCATTTTATTATTGTCTTTTGATCAATTCCATGATACTTTGTATGTCGTCTTCATATCTAATCATACTTCAATTTTTGGATTGGCTTGCCAAATAGAGAATATTAGCTATTGTATGTAAGATGATTTGCGAAGGTCCTTTATCTGTAATTTCTTTAACTCCTATATTTAGTAATTTCTGTGTGTTCTAACTTTGTTTATTAATAATTTCCACAATTAATAATAATTTATATGATTCGTTTTTTACTTTAAAAGGTTATGATTTTTTAATTTCTGTGCAGCCAAACAAGCTTCACGCAAAGACGATTTTGATTGTTCTTCACACCCTACACCTATGAAGAGACGTAACAGTTACGCGATTGGTCGTACTCCACCTTCATCTGAGATGCTCACAAGTGATACTTCTTCTTCAGAGAGCGAGACAGATGGCGAATCGCTAGCCCTTCTTCTTCCTATATCTCCAAGAGTTTCACAGAGTCCTGCCAACAGCTTCCGTCACTGGACTCTCGGGAAGATTAAGAATACCTTTAACCTTGAGGGTTTTGAAGTTGAAGTATGTGCGCAGGATTTTCTTACTGAGGATATGATCCGTGCGTTTCTTTTTGATGAAATGAACTTAATCATCACAGTTGGTCAGCTGGCAGCGGGATTAGTCCTCCCTCTCTATAATGATAAAGACCTTTTTTTTCTTTGATGTGCTTTCTAGTTTAGGTAAGTGTACCAAAGATAAGAAAACCCGCCAGCGTTGCCTTAGCCAGTATACGGGTAATTGGTGGCGTAACTTGAACGAGTGTTGGCATCGCAGTAAAGGAGAAACCAACATGAGACATTTCAAGCCTGACTTTGATTCCAAGGACTATACTCCTGAAAATTTTAACGCTACTTATGGTGACTCGGTATCCAAGGGAAAGATTCTTCCGTGGAGTTGTGGTCCTCGTCGCCTTCCCCTTAAAGCTTCAGAGAAAAAGGCTGGTGAAGTGCGTCTTCTCACAGATATTGACAAGAACAAACTGAAGTTTGTTTTCAATCACAAGCAGGGAAGACAAGATGCTTTGATTGAGAATGATAGGTTGCGCATTGATCATGACCATAAGTGGTATCGCACTGTTCTCAGGGTGAAGGGTCCTTGGTTGCGTGGGTAGTCAACACCTGGTGTTCCTCGGACCTCTCTTCCAGAAAAATACGATGACTACCAGCCCTGGACTTTCAATGTCTTTGGGTGCATGGATGTGGGTTTATGTTTTGAACTCTGTTTCCTTGCCATTTTATTTCTTGATATTTTCATGAATCATTTTGTTTTCTTTCTGTAGGATGGTCCCACGGAGTCAGCTGATAGTGATGTTTCTGTGCAATCCCTACAAAAGGAAAATCCCAATCGCAGCTGTGAATCCTCCCATGAAAGAGTAAGGGCTGTAGTAATCGAAGATTCCTTTGAACTATTTCTTCCTTGTACTGTAATCGCTAAGAATGCTTACGTCGTTTTCGCCTTCTTCAACATCCTCTGCAAACTCATTAAATTGATGTATGCCAACATCCTCTGCAAACTTATTAAATTGATGTATCGCCAACTGTAAAAGTTGGACTCAGATCCTCTGTGACCAAAATGCGTCTGTCCCTCTATCCCCACCAACAGAAGGACACGTGTTGTTATCAAAATTAAACTTTAATTTAATCATATTTAAATCGTTTTTCCTCGGCTTTAAAAGAATTAATCTTTAACGATTATAAAAAAAACCATGAGCTAGTCAGTCAAATTATTTGAAGAATTTTTTTTTAAAGGAAACTAGCTGATATTTAGGAACCTTGCTATTGATTTAAAATTAAACTGCTTGAAAATCGACTATCTGATTCTTGAAATATTTGAAATATTTTTGGGTTGGGAATTAGAAACTTTGTGATAGACTCACTGAGTTGATTATCTTTTACCTGAATTAGAGAACAAACGAAATAATTGAAAGAGACAACAACTTTGATTACTTAGTGGATTGGATTGATCATCGAAAACCCCTATGATCATCACGTTATATATATACACACATGATCAGTAGTCACACATGATCAAAATGTAGTCTTTCGAATTTTTAAAAGAGGTATCGTAACCACGATTTTTTTGTTTGTTGGAAATTCCAGTTTTTATCTCTTTCCCGAATTTAAAAATAATGAAGGTTTAGGTTTAATTTTAACATCAACACGTGTCACTCTATTGTTGGTGGGGATAGAGGGATAGGCACATGTTGTCACAGAGGTCTGGAGCCCGTAAAAGATAACCCTAATTCCAGCTCTCTCAAACCTAGTTTATAGGTTTACTGTTCTAGATAAGGTGATAAGGTTTGAGAGAGGAAGAGTAATAGGAGTTAATGATCGTGTTAATCAAAAATGATATATAACCCCCACTCCTTTCCCCCGATTATGTGTGGTGAGGCTGTGCTCAGAGAGATGGGACAGATGGAGAAGAAGGAATTGATGGCGTTTGTATCTCTGTGAAATGGGGAGAAAGAGCGAAAATGCTTTAAAGATCCCAAGAAAGAGGGAATGAATTTGGTTTTGTTTTTGATCGATTAGGAAGGAATAGAGGAAGCTAGGGTGTTTGGCGGCTGTACCAGAGTTGATGTATCCGGTGGAAATGTTGTTGGGTTTTGAGCAGTTGTATCGAATTTTGACACAACGGGTGTAAAACCGAGTTTTGGACCTTTTGGTCTTAAACCCTGTTAAAAACCCACATTCTCTGCAAGCGGATTGGTAAGATTCGCAACCGGATTGCCACTGACTTTTGCGTGATGATCCTTCGAGCTTCACTGCCTTCTACAGAGTATTTCTTTTGAGAACTTTGTTGTCTCTCTTCCGTTGTCACCAATTCTCTGATCTTTTGGCTTCTTAATTCATCCAACCTTTATTTAGTACCACTATTTAACAAAACCAAAATAGTGATTACATGATTGTTTACTAGATTATAAAAAACACTAAAATGTAATATAATCATATCGGGAAAAACCCAAATACAAATGATCGCACCAATAAATACAAGTGATGGATGATAATCGAATTCAAAGGACAATATAACGATTATAGCTTATGGCTAGTTAAATTAGATCTTAACAAAGTTAGTATCTTACAGACATACACAAAATAGCAACCTACACATTGAATTCTAGTGCTAAGCTAATGCAGTGATTATGTCTCTAAAAACAGATATTTATTGAATCTATAGTACTACTGATTCGCCCACCGACAGTAGTGCCAAATGAGTGGGACACACTAACTTAACAGAATCAATACCTATGTCTCAGAATAAACAAGGCACCCCTCTTTTTGTGCTTTGTCAAACTGCCAATGAAGATCTCTGTTCATATAGTTTGAGATTGAACATTTGCTCTGATTTCTACCGACCACTACACTATTTTTTTTTTATTATTATTTTGATCGGAAAGATAATTTTATAGGTATAGAAATATTATTCACAAAAATTTGTTGAACATAACCCACATACAAGATAATCCCTTTAGTAAAATCCCTTAGAAACCCTTGGATAAAATCCTCTAGAAATCCCCACATAGAAACCCTAGTATAAAATGAACACCCACCAACAATTGTTGGCCCAAATGAAATCCCAAGCCCTAAAAATAGCTAAAGATGTAGAAACCTTCTCTGTTAAACCTAATTTTGCAGCCAATGCATCTGAGCAAAAATCCAACCAAGCCACAATTACGAAATCGTCGCCACCATTACGAAACCGATTAATACATTATGCTAGACAGAGAGACTTTTGCAATTTTGACAGAAATATTTATCACTTATTCTGCTCTGCATGATACATGTGTATCTTCTTCTCCCCAAGAGCTAGTGATCCTCAAAAACGGATTGAGGATAGAATTATAATTTTGGGAAGGAATACTGATGTTTAGGCAGTATTCTTAGATAAGGAAATATTCCAAGACAAGGTAATATTCATAGATAAGAAAATATACCTAGAAAATGAATGTTTCCTAGAAAAGGTAATATTTCTAGATAAGGAAATATATACTTAGAAAAGGAATTAGTCCTAGATAAGGAATATTCCTATACAAGGTAATATACCTAGAAAAGGAATTATTCCTAGATAAGGAAATAAATTCCTAGAAGGTTTCGGAAACCGTTAAAGCTATAAATAGAGATGTTTAGCTCATCGCTAAGACATCTAGTGTGTAGTTTGAGATACAGACACACCTAGATCAGAGAGGGAGGCTTGTGAGAAAAATCACCTTGAGATAAGATTGTGAGGAAATTAATTATTGTAAAAGCAAACTTAGCAAACACTTTAAGGTTATTTACCTAGAGAGATTGTGAGCGTAACAAAAAGAGAATTGTAAAAGTGTTCTTGTTCATAATCTAGAGAAGATATTTTTCTTCAAATTACTTCTTTTTGTTCTGTTTTCTAGTTTTCATCTATTATTATTATGAATTTTGCCTCTATAATAATAGTCACCAAGGTACAGAGATCAATACGTATCACTGCAATACCTTGAAGAGGAGAAATCAATACGAGCAAATGCCTGGAGAATTGCAGGGCATGAATCCATACTGGAGATACCACTCCGCGAGTTGCTTAGATTCTATCACCAAATGCCTACATCCAGTTTGACTGATGATAAAGAAGGAACGTTGCTTTGATGTTGGAAGTTGGATCCAAATCCGATGCCTGTTTCTTTGTTCTATTTAGATACCTCCAATTTTTGCGAAGAGACTGCAATTTTAAACCACGATGCTACTAAAGATATGGATTCTAATGGTGTGGGGTACCAACCCTGACCATGCTGCCGGAAAAATAACCCTGGAACCTTCTCATTTGGATGATTGTGAAATTAGAAAAGGTCAGGAAAACCAAAGAAGAGGAACTACTGTGAGGGTCAAGACCTTGGATGCAGGAACAAAATCAACAGGAGATAATGCTGTTGGAATATATCGTGTGTTCAGAGGACCAAGTTAGTAACTACATTTGAAGACTAAGTCAGTAACAAATATATGTAATCTAGCTAGATAAGTTTAACCTAACTAGTCAAGATAATTAGTTGTTGTTATCCGCTAGGGTTTACTAATTATCGTATTATCCTTATTATTTTTCTTTTTCTGTTCTTGATCTTTGGTAGCGTGTTCCAAACATTTCCAATTTACGGTGAGGGAGGTGGAGTAAATGGTGAAAGAGAATCTCCTTGCGTATTCTCATTTGAGCCCACCTACACAGATTTTCGATAAGTAAAGGTATGCATCTATATCTAGTTGATAGGTTAATGGTATTAACTGCGGAGTGTGAATAGTAGGTATTAATATTTTTTAAATAAAGTATAACTGCGGAGTGAGAAGTAATGGATATTAACCCGGCTTCTTGGGATATATGAAGTCGGTGGGAGAAACAACCTATCAAGGCTAAAAATAATTTCAGAGCGTCTAGAGAGAGAAAAAACTCAAGAGTGTTAAGATTAGGAAAAGAAATACAACATGGATAACATTTCCAACAGAGAAAAAAGAAGCACACCGATGACAAATCTAAGTCGGTATGACGAATATGTAGGAAGCACCCGACTTTCTTTGATGAAACAAATGCTGGACATGATGAGTAGGAAGGATTTGGAGGAGGTACAAAGATGGGTAGCAGAGAGGTTGTCCACAACGGGAGACCAGTATTTATGTGAAGGACTGCTAGGTGCCAACGAAGAGGAGACAATCCCAAAACCCACGCTTCCATAGGAAAAGCTGAAAGGTGGAATAGTGGTAGGTGATCACCACGAGGGAACAAGGAAGAAAGAGCACATAGTAGAAACACCCATGGCCATATGATATTTGTTGACATCGTTTATTAATTTAGACAATGTTTAATGTTTTAATAGTTTTCTTTTTTTTTAAACTGCAGCAACAGTGACTGAGATAATCTTCGGTACTTGTTGTAAGATTAATCTCCCTACGGTGTCTTTATGTATGTGGGTCGATACTCACCGTTCCACGTTATTCTGTTATGTTTGCAGCGCATAGAAAAAGACCTTCTCAAAGGACTTGAAGAGACCGAATGGAAACTTTCCGCATTAGAAGAATCCCTTAAGTCGATCGGGGATACTCGTTCCTCGGAATCGTTGACGATTGCAGGTAACGCTTATTTTCCTACAAACTGCTTTTCATAGTTCTGTATTTTCTTCCCAGGCCCTACTGAATTTCAGCAAGGTGTCTATAATCTATATTAACCAACTTCGTCGTCCGTTACTTATCAAATCACTTGAGTGGGATCATCATAAGCCTCATTAAAGAGATCTGTATGAGAAAAGAAACGGCTTCAGGACGAACAGAATGGTACCCGAACCCTTTTGATAAGTCTAATGACTACACCATAAACAGATCTGGGAGGGCCCCCCAATTTTTAATGCTTATTTTTATCGTTTCTTTAATATCCTTTCATCTCTCATCTTCTTTTGTCATGTCTCAAATCGGATCTCCAAACCCTAAAACGTATATATTATCATGTCCAGTTAAGTTGGCACAGTTGCAAGCTAAGATAACATAGCAACATGAAGCGCATATTATACAGCAGCAATTGGATCAAATGACACATGAGCAACCTCAGCTGGAACAGCAGCAAGCTAAGATGACAATGCAGTGAATGATTCCTCACGCGTTGGCGCTGGAAGAACGAAAAAAACCAAGTCATCCAAATATACCAGGAAGTTCAGAAAATACGGAAGCGGAAAAGCTTGAGGTGGATGGGCCAATCATCAACTAATAAATTTTGGCCCTTGATTGCAAAATATCGCCGGCAGGGAATTGAAGCGCCTCTGGTTCGTCATTTTATATTAGGTTCGACTTTCCTTTATCGGGAGATGTTTGATTTCGCTCTCTTTCTTTGAGCAATATTTTGTGATCTTAATGTTTTTACACATTTATATGGATGCTTTCTTTTTTATCTTGCTGTTGTTACTGCGTCCAAAGATACCATATATACGGAGATGTGAAGGAGAGTGTTGAGTAATATGATGTTATGAAGCTTGCAAGCGGATTGCAACTGAAGAGTGAACTAATGTGATTGTAGTGTAAATTTGTTTATATTTAGTTGTGAGTTGACTAAATGAGGGGATGTAAGACATCCACACGTTTTGTAGATCCAAACAAACCCGGATGCCCTGAATCCCTTGGATTGAATATATATTCTCATCAATACCGTGTTGGATTGTTGATGCTCTTGAATCGAGAATAGAAAGTCACAAACCAACGATCAAGGTTTGAATAAATCGCACGCCCCCAAATGGCGAAGAAAAATCGCTTCAAAGCAAAAGTATCACTTTTCCCGAAACGGGGCGAAAATATCACTTTTCCCGAAACGGAACGAAAGTATCACTTTTCCCAAAACGGAATGTGAAAGTATTACTTTTTCCGAAACAGAAAATTAGTCGATCCATAAACCAAAATACGGTTGCATGATGTGTTATGCATCCTTTGTGGTGGTTTGCACTCTTAGACGTACAGTGTTCACTCTTAGATTGACAGGAGGGGATGAACAGATGTTGGAAAGGAGGTGGCAACCTTGCTCACCGTGGATGATTAGGGTTTTTTTAGTGGGAAGCTTGAATATGCGCCACGTTACTTCTTCCTTATCTTTGGATTGTAGTGCGGCCAAAACCCGTGGGTATCATCCGAATCAAAAATTATTGATGTACCGCAATGGAAAAACCGTCCCCCTCACAGACCCCTTCTATTGAGCCCATAATACTGACACCTCTGCAAATTCCCGCCCCATGGGGCCACTCTTGTGTGACTGAGCGGTTTTCCCATTGTTTCTTTAGGAGGTACGCCTAGAACGATTGCGTCCGAATAATGAGTGATTCTACACGAACCGTGGCAAAAAACCACACATGGGGGCGGGTCTCACACCCCTTGGGAGTTAGCATGGGCCACTTTTGGGCCCCACCTTAGGATGATATGTGAGAGACACAGTTTTTGTGTGGTTTTTCACACAGTTCATTGAGATTTTTTGCTGAATAATATAGTTGTTTTTATAATCCAACGGTCCTAAACCCGCCTGCTTATAAAGCTAACAATAAAGCTAATAGGCAAAGCCAGACGGGATAAAGGTCAAGACTCAGGATTCCCCATAGTGTGCGTAAACAGATACATGAAGATCACGCTTTTCCTTGTTGGAGCCATCATGAACAATAGGGGATAT
>JAJJMB010009181.1:0-17403 GCA_023531105.1 Papaver atlanticum | reverse complement strand
TGAGACTGAAACTTCGCAAGAACGATGGATCTTTAGCAGTTTCCGGGAAAGATTCCATGGGAATATTCTCATAAATCCTAAACACACACGAATTCGTCAACTTCTAGAAAGAAACTGTCTCCGAGATAGAAACCTGGCCAGGAGAGGATTACTATGAGACTGATACCTCGCAAGAACGATGGATCTTTAGCAGTTTCCTGGTTAGATTTCATGGGAATATTCCTAAAAACCTTAAACACACACGAATTCGTTAATTTCGAGAAAGAAATTGGCTCCGAGATCTAAACCTGGCCAGGAGAGTACTACTAAGAGACTGAAACTTCGCAAGAACGATGGATATTTAGCAGTTTACGGGTAATATTCCATGGGAATATTCTCATAAACCCTAAACAAGCACGAATTCGTCAACTTCGAGAAAAAAACTGGCTCCGAGATAGAAACCTGGCCAGGAGAGGACTTCTATGAGATTGAAACTTCGAAAGAACGCTAGATCTTTAGCAGTTTTAGGGTAAGATTCCATGGGAATATTCTCATAAACACTAAACACACACGAATTCTTCAAATTCGAGAAAGAAACTGGCTCCGAGATCGAAACCTTGCCAGGAGAGCACTACTATGAGACTGAAACTTCGAAAGAATGCCGGATCTTTAGCAGTTTTCGGGTAAGATTCCATGGGAATATTCTCATAAACACTAAACACACACAAATTCGTCAACTTCGAGAAACAAACTGGCTCCGAGATCGAAACCTTGCAAGCAGAGGACTACTATGAGACTGAAACTTCGCAAGAACGATGAAAATTTAGCAATTTATGGGTAAGATTCCATTGGAATATTCTCATAAACCCTAAACACACACGAAGTCTTCAACTTCGAGAAAGACACTGGCTCCGAAATCAAAACCTAGGAGAGGACTACTAAGAGACTGAAACTTCGCAAGAACGACGGATCTTTTGCAGTTTCTTGGTAAGATTCCATGGGAATATTCCCATAAACCCTAAACAAACACGAATTCGTCAACTTCGAGAAAGAAACTAGCCCCGAGATCGAAACCTGACAAGGAGAGGAATACTAAGAGACTGAAACTTCGCAAGAACGATGGATCTTTAGCAGTTTCCGGGTTAGATTCCATGGGAATATTCTCATAAACCCTAAACACACACGAATTCGTCAACTTCGAGAAAGAAACTGGCTCCGAGATCGAAACCTGGCCAGGAGAGGACTACTATGAGACTGAAACTTCGCAAAAACGATGCTTCTTTAGCAGTTTCCGGGTTAGATTACATGGGAATATTCTCATAAACCCTAAACACACACAAATTCGTCAACTTCGAGAAAGAAACTGTCACCGAGATAGAAACCTGAGAAGGAGAGGACTACTAAGAGACTGAAACTTCGCAAGAACGATGGATCTTTAGATGGTTACGGGTAATATTCCATGGGAATATTCTCATAAACCCTAAACACACACGAATTCGTCAACTTCGAGAAAGAAACTAGCTCAGAGATAGAAACCTGGCCAGGAGAGGACTTCTATGAGACTGAAACTTCGAAAGAACGGTGGATCTTTAGCAGTTTTCGGGTAAGATTCCATGGGAATATTCTCATAAACACTAAACACACACGAATTCGTCAACTTCGAGAAAGAAACTGGCTCTGAGATCGAAACCTTGTCAGGAGAGGACTACTATGAGACTGAAACTTCACAAGAATGATGAATCTTTAGCAGTTTCTGGGTTAGATTCCATTGGAATATTCTCATAAACCTTAAACACACACGAAGTCTTAAACTTCGAGAAAGACACTGGCTCCGAAATCGAAACCTGGCCAGGAGAGGACTACTATGAGACTGAAACTTCGCAAGAACGATGGATCTTTAGCAGTTTCTGGGTAAGATTCCATGGGAATATTCCCATAAACCCTAAACAAACACGAATTCGTCAACTTCGAGAAAGAAACTAGCCCCGAGATCGAAACCTGGCAAGGAGAGGAATACTAAGAGACTGAAACTTGGCAAGAACGATGGATCTTTAGCAGTTTCCGGGTTAGATTCCATGGGAATATTCTCATAAACCCTAAACAAACACGAATTCGTCAACTTCGAGAAAGAAACTGGCTCCGAGATCGAAACCTGGCCAGGAGAGGACTACTATGAGATTGAAACTTTGCAAGAACGATGGATCTTTAGCAGTTTCCGGGTAAGATTCCATGGAAATATTCTCATAAACCCTAAACATACATGAATTCGTTAACTTCGAGAAAGAAACTTTCTCCGATATCGAAACCTGGTCAGGAGAGAACTACAATGAGACTGAAACTTCGCAAGAACGATGGATCTTTAGAAATTTCAAGGATAGATTCCATGGGAATATTCTCATAAACCCTAAACACACACGAATTCGTCAACTTCGAGAAAGAAACTGGCACCGAGATCGAAACCTAGCCAGGAGAGGACTACTATGAGACTTAAACATCGTAAGAACTATGGATCTTTAGCAGTTTACGGGTAAGATTCAATGGGAGTATTCTCATAATCCCTAAACACGCACGAATTCGTCAACTTCGATAAAAAACACTTGATCCGATATCGAAACCTGGCCAGGATAGGACTACTTTGAGACTGGAATTTCGAAAGAACGATGGATCTTTAGCAGTTTCCGGGTTAGATTCCATGGGAATATTCTCATAAACACTAAACACACACGAAATTGTGTACTTTGTGAAAGAAACTTTCTCCGAGATAGAAACCTGGCCAGGAGAGGACTACTATGAGACTGAAACCTCGCAAGAACGATGGATCTTTAGCAGTTTCCGGGTTAGATTACATGGGAATATTCCTAAAAACCTTAAACACACACGAATTCGTCAATTTCGAGAAAGAAATTGGCTCCGAGATCTAAACCTGGCCAGGAGAGTACTACTAAGAGACTGAAACTTCGCAAGAACGATGGATCTGTAGCAGTTTACGGGTAATATTCCATGGGAATATTCTCATAAACCCTAAACACACACGAATTCGTAAATTTCGAGAAAGAAACTAGCTCCGAAATTGAAACCTGGCCAGGAGAGGACTTCTATGAGACTAAAACTTCGAAAGAACGCTGGATCTTTAGCAGTTTTCGGGTAAGATTCCATGGGAATATTCTCATAAACACTAAACACACACGAATTCGTCAAATTCGAGAAAGAAACTGGCTCCGAGATCGAAACCTTGCCAGGAGAGCACCACTATGAGACTTAAACTTCGCAAGAACGATGAATCTTTAGCAATTTATGGGTTAGATTCCATTGGAATATTCTCATAAACCCTAAACACACACGAAGTCTTCAACTTCGAGAAAGACACTGGCTCCGAAATCAAAACCTGGCCAGGAGAGGACTACTAAGAGACTAAAACTTCGCAAGAACGATGGATCTTTAGCAGTTTCTGGGTAAGATTCCATGGGAATATTCTCATAAACCCTAAACACACACGAATTCGTCAACTTCGATAAAGAAACTGGCTCCGAGATAGAAACCTGGCCAGGAGAGGACTACTATGAGACTTAAACTTAGCAAGAACGATGGATCTTTAGCAGGTTCCGGGTTAGATTACATGGGAATATTCCCAAAAACCTTAAACACACACGAATTCATCAATTTCGAAAAAGAAATTGGCTCCGAGATCTAAACCTGGCCAGGAGAGTACTACTAAGAGACTGAAACTTCGCAAGAACAATGGATCTTTAGCAGTTTCCGGGTAAGATTCCATGGGAATATTCTCATAAACACTAAACACACACGAATTCATCAACTTCGATAAAGAAACTTGCTTCGATATCGAAACTTGGCCAGGAGAGGACTACTATTAGACTGAAACTACGCAAGAACGTTGGATCTTTAGCAGTTTCCGGGTTAGATTACATGGGAATATTCTCATAAATCTTAAACACACATGAATTCGTCAACTTCGAGAAAGAAACTGTCACCGAGATAGAAACCTGGCCAGGAGAGGACTACTAAGAGACTGAAACTTCGCAAGAACGATGGATCTTTATATGTTTACGGGTAATATTCCATGGGAATATTCTCATAAATCCTAAACACACACGAATTCGTCAATTTCGAGAAAGAAACTGGCTCCGAGATAGAAACCTAGCCAGGAGAGGACTTCTATGAGACAGAAACTTTGAAAGAACGCTGGATCTTTAGCAGTTTTCGGGTAAGATTCCATGGGAATATTCTCATAAACACTAAACACACACGAATTCGTCAACTTCGAGAAAGAAACTGGCTCCGAGATCGAAACCTTGCCAGGAGAGGACTACTATGAGACTGAAACTTCGCAAGAACGATGACTCTTTAGCAGTTTCTGGGTTAGATTCCATTGGAATATTCTCATAAACCCTAAACACACACGAAGTCTTCAACTTCGAGAAAGACACTGGCTCCGAAATCGAAACCTGGCCAAGAGAGGACTACTAAGAGACTGAAACTTCGCAAGAACGATGGATCTTTAGCAGTTTCTGGGTAAGATTCCATGGGAATATTCCCATAAACCCTAAACAAACACGAATTCGTCAACTTCGAGAAAGAAACTAGCCCCTAGATCGAAACCTGACAAGGAGAGGAATACTAAGAGACTGAAACTTGGCAAGAACGATGGATCTTTAGCAGTTTCCGGGTTAGATTCCATGGGAATATTCTCATAAACCCTAAACACACACGAATTCGTCAACTTCGAGAAAGAAACTGGCTCCGAGATCGAAACCTGGCCAAGAGAGGACTACTATGAGATTTAAACTTTGCAAGAACGATGGATCTTTAGCAGTTTCCGGGTAAGATTCCATGGAAATATTCTCATAAACCCTAAACATACATGAATTCGTCAACTTCGAGAAAGAAACTTTCTCCGATATCGAAACCTGGTCAGGAGAGAACTACTATGAGACTGAAACTTCGCAAGAACGATGGATCTTTAGCAGTTTCTGGGTAAGATTCCATGGGAATATTCCTATAAACCCTAAACAAACACGAATTCTTCAACTTCGAGAAAGAAACTTTCTCCGATATCGAAACCTGGTCAGGAGAGAACTACTATGAGACTGAAACTTCGAAAGAACGAGGGATCTTTAGCAATTTCAAGGATAGATTCCATGGGAATATTCTCATAAACCCTAAACACACACGAATTCGTCAACTTCGAGAAAGAAACTTGCACCGAGATCGAAACCTGGCCAGGAGAGGAATACTATGAGACTGAAACTTCGCAAGAACGATGGATCTTTAGCAGTTTACGGGTAAGATTCCATGGGAGTATTCTCATAATCCCTAAACACGCACGAATTCGTCAACTTCGAGAAAAAATACTTGATCCGATATCGAAACCTGGCCAGG
This sequence comes from Papaver atlanticum, assembly GCA_023531105.1. NCBI lineage: Eukaryota > Viridiplantae > Streptophyta > Magnoliopsida > Ranunculales > Papaveraceae > Papaver > Papaver atlanticum. The sequence goes on along the minus strand of JAJJMB010009181.1, from coordinate 12,027 downwards.
ATAGGACTACTTTGAGACTAAAACTTCGCAAGAACGATGGCTCTTTAGTAGTTTCCGGGTTAGATTCCATGGGAATATTCTCAAAAACCCTAAACACACACGAATTTGTCAACTTCGAGAAAAAAACTAGCTCCGAGATCGAAACCTGGCCAAGAGAGGACTACTAAGAGACTTAATTTTCGCAAGAACGATGGATCTTTAGCAGTTTCCGGGTTAGATTCCATGGGAATATTCTCATAAACACTAAACACACACGAATTCGTGAACTTTGAGAAAGAAACTGGCTCCGAGATCGAAACCTGGCAAGGAGAAGACTACTATGAGACTGAAACTTCGCAAGAACGATGGATCTTTAGCAGTTTCCGGGATATATTACATGGGAATATTCCCAAAAACCTTAAACATATACGAATTTGTCAATTTCGAGAAAGAAATTGGCTCCTAGATCTAAACCTGGACAGGAGAGTACTACTAAGAGACTTAAACTTCGCAAGAACGATGGATCTTTAGCAGTTTACGGGTAAGATTCCATGGAAATATTCTCATAAACCCTAAACACACACGAATTCGTCATATTCGAGAAAGAAACTGGCTTCGAGATAGAAACCTTGCAAGGAGAGGACTTCTATTAGACTGAAACTTCGAAAGAACGCTGGATCTTTAGCAGTTTTCGGGTAAGTTTCCATGGGAATATTCTCATAAACACTAAACACACACGAATTTATCAACTTCGAGAAAGAAACTTTCTCCGAGATCGAAACCTTGCCAGGAGAGGACTACTATTAGACTGAAACTTCGCAAGAATGATGAATCTTTAGCAGTTTTTTGGTTAGATTCCATTGGAATATTCTCATAAACCCTAAACACACACGAAGTCTTCAACTTCGAGAAAGACACTGGCTCCGAAATCGAAACCTGGCTAGGAGAAGACTACTAAGAGACTGAAACTTCGCAAGAACGATGGATCTTTAGCAGTTTCTGGGTAAGATTCCATGGGAATATTCCCATAAACCCTAAACAAACACGAATTCGTCAACTTCGAGAAAGAAACTAGCCCCGAGATCGAAACCTGGCAAGGAGAGGAATACTAAGAGACTGAAACTTGGCAAGAACGATGGATCTTTAGCAATTTCCGGGTTAGATTCCATGGGAATATTCTCATAAACCCTAAACACACACGAATTCGTCAACTTCGAGAAAGAAACTGGCTCTGAGATCGAAACCTGGCTAGGAGAGGACTACTATGAGACTTAAACTTCGCAAGAACGATGGATCTTTAGAAGTTTCCGGGTAAGATTCCATGGGAATATTCTCATAAACCCTAAACACACATGAATTCGTCAACTTCGAGAAAGAAACTGGCTCCGAGATCGAAACCTGGCCAGGAGAGGACTACTATGAGACTGAAACTTCGCAAGAATGATGGATCTTTAGAAGTTTCCGGGTAAGATTCCATGGGAATATTCTCATAAACCCTAAACATACACGAATTTGTCAACTTCGAGAAAGAAACGGGCTCCGAGATTGAAACCTGACCAGGAGAGGACTACTATGAGACTGAAAATTCGCAAGAACAACTGTTCTTTAGTAGTTTCCGGGTTAGATTCCATGGGAATATTCTCATAAACCCTAAACACACACGAATTCGTCAACTTCGAGAAAGAAACTGGCTCCGAGATCGAAACCTGGCCAGGAGAGGACTACTATGAGACTGAAACTTTGCAAGAAGGATGAATCTTTGGCAGTTTCCTGGTAAGGTTACATGGGAATATTCTCATAAACACTAAACACACACGAATTTGTCAACTTCGAGAAAGAAACTGGCTCCGAGATCGTAACCTGGCCAGGAGAGGACTACTAGGAGACTGAAACTTCGCAAGAACGATGGATCTTTTGTAGTTTTCGGGTAATATTCCATGGGAATATTCTCATAAACCATAAACACACACGAATTCGTCAACTTCGAAAAAAAACTGGCTCCGAGATCGAAACCTGGCCAAGAGAGGACTACTAAGAGACTTAAACTTCGCAAGAACGATGGATCTTTATCAGTTTCCGGGTTAGATTCCATGGGAATATTCTCATAAACCCTAAACACACAGGAATTCGTCAACTTTGAGAAAGAAACTGGTTCCGAGATCGAAACCTGGCCAGGAGAGGACTACTATTAGACTGAAACTTCGCAAGAACGATGGATCTTTTGTAGTTTTCGGGTAATATTCTCATAAACACTAAACACACACGAATTTGTCAACTTCGAGAAAGAAACTGGCTCCGAGATCGTAACCTGGCCAGGAGAGGACTACTATGAGGCTGAAACTTCGCAACAACGATGAATCTTTAGCAGAAGTGAAAAAAACTTAGCAGAAGTGAATTTTTTTTAGCAGAAGTGATTTTTTTTTTAACTGAAGTGAAAAAGTTTAGCAGAACGACAAAACCCCTACGATGACTATTTTTAAGAGTTGTGAAAGGGCCATGAGAAAAAATTACTACTCCATCACAACTTCCATTTCAACCTTACATCAATCTCTAACCGTCCATTTCAATTAATTTGTTTTCCTTTTTATCCTTTTTTTTTTCTTTCCTTAACCTCCTCCACCTCTTCTTTTATTTTTCTTATCTTCTTTTCTTTTCCTTCGAACCACAGAAAACACCTCCTCCTTCATTTGTTTCCTCCGAAAAACCATCAATCAAACCACCATCACTCAACATCATCAGCAGATCGAGCAAACAGGAGCTTCCTAAGTTCATCATCAACATATCGATTTCTTCTCCATCAACAAACCGAGTTTCTCAAGCTTTGTTAATATCATCCGCAAATCGAGCTTCTTCATCAACATATCGAGCTTTTTAAGCTCTGTTAGTAACTTCTCGATCTGTTACACGGGTCTGTAACTGATTGCTATAAAAAAAAAATTGATTCATAATCAGTTGCATTAAATTCAGGGTTTAAAAAAAATATTCAATTATTGCATTCAATTCGTTTCATGATTAGGTTGCATTGAATTTTGATTACTGGCTTGGATTAAATTTTTAGGGTTTGCATTAAATTTCAATCAGTTGCATTGAATTTTGATGATTGCTATAAATATTTTTTTTTATTCATAATCAGTTGCATTAAATTTAGGGTTTTAAAAAAATTTCAATTATTGCATTCGTTTCAATCAGTTGCATTGAATTTCGATGATTGGCTTGGATTAAATTTTTAGGGTTTGCATTAATTTCAATCATTCAATTATGCAAATTGTTGAAATTTATATTGAATTGTTTGATTTTTTCAGATTGAGCTTCAGAAAGTGAAGAGGGGAGTAGGTGAAGTACAAATTTTTCTAAAAGAAGTCTAACTGATGGTATGTATGCACTAGTTGGGACTTTATTTGTTTGATTTGTTCTGTGTAATGACAGAGGTCATGACTCTAACTTTTTTTTTGGTTTTTCATGTTGCAGGTTCTAGTGACTTAGGTAGATTAATTCATCATAGTTCCAAATGATGAATAAAGTTTGGGTTCGTTGGCCAAGGTAAAGCCAAGTCATAATTAACTGTCTCTATAGGGTCATGGCTTGTAGATGCATTTTTTTCATTTGATGTACGTGTATATATGTATCATAATGAGATTAGTCTGAGTCTAACCATTGAATTTTTAATGTAGGGGGAAGTTCCATACCAGGATGCAGTGAAGAAGTTCGTAGAGTTGACTTGTGAGAAACTTGGAAATCCTTCTAAGTTTAGTTGTCCTTGTGTGGATTGTAAGAATCTTGCTACGCCACTTCCTCCAGGTACAGTACATTATCACTTGCTACAACGAGGTATGGATCCTACTTACACCGAGTGGGTTCTTCACGGGGAGAAGGCTAGCACTTTGAATGATGTTCATGAAGAGGGAGCAACAAGTCAACGTACTTTCTATCATATGTGGACAGATGCTAATGTTGATTTTGCCGAACCAGAACAAGGGGTTGTTGAACCTAGGAAGGATGATGGTTCGCCAAACCAGGACGAAGGATTGCTGAACGAGATTGAAGAGGCTGACTTTCTATTATACCCTGATTGTAAAACACACACAAAGCTATCTATGACTATTGAATTGTATAGGAACAAGACAGTAAATGGTTTATCTCGAAGAGCTTTTGATGAACTTCTTAAGACAATTGGTTCTGTGCTTCCCCCAGGTCATTGTCCTAAATCAACTTATGAAGTGAAGAAGTTGCTGAAAGCTTTCCGACTTACTTATGAGAAAATACATGCATATGAGAATGATTGTTGTTTGTTTAGAAAGGAGTTGAAAGATGCAGATGAATGTCCTAAATGTCACTATTCTAGGTGGAAGGAAGACACATCTAATATGGATGACGATGCTGACATGATAGACAAACCCAAAAAGAAGATACCGGTGAAGGTGCTTAGATACTTCCCCCTTGTGCCGAGATTACAGAGATTGTATAAATCAGCAGAGTTAGCTCAGCAGTTGATATGGCACGCGACACATAAGAGTAAAGATGGGAAGATACGTCATCCAACGGATTCTTTGGTTTGGAAGCACATAGACACAAAGTTCCCCGAGTTTGCTTCAGAATCGGGTAATTTGCGTCTTGGGCTTGCTGCTGATGGATTTAATCCGTTTGGCGATCTTTCCCCAACCCACAGTTGTTGGCCAGTGTTGCTTGTGCTATATAATCTTCCCCCTCTGCTATGTATGCAAGGCGAAAATATTATTTTAAGCTTGTTGATTCCAGGAAAGAAACAACCAGGTAGAGACATCGATATATACTTGCAACCACTGATTGATGATCTGATTAAGTTGTGGGATAACGGCATGGAGGTTTATGATTTGTTTAGTAAGACAATGTTCAATTTGAAGGCATTATTGTTTGGGATAAAAGATTTTATTGCTTATGGTAACCTATCTGGAGGTACGTATAAAGAGAAGGCAGCCTACCTATTTGTGGTGATAATACTCTTTCAAACTGGTTGCCGTTTAGTCGTAAAACTGTTTACATGAATCATATGAGATTTATACCTTATAATCATCCTCTTCGATCTAGTAAGAAGAAAGCCTGTTTTAATGGAGAGATTGAGAGGAAGGAAAAGCCACCTATTATGTCTGGTGCCGTGGCTTTTTAACATCAGAGCAGTATTGTGAATGATTTTGGGAAGGAGGAGAAGAACGAGGTGGATAAAAGGAAATAAAAAGAGGAAAAGAAGAAGAATAAGAAGAATAAGCTGAAAAAGAGATAGAGTAGAGTGGAAACAGGTGCAAATGACGGTAACTCTAAGTGTGGGAAGCGGAAAAGGGCAGTTGCTACTGATGCCGGTACGAGTGCTGCTGCTAGTTCTGGTGCACATGATTCTGACCATCCGATATTCAACAAACGGTCGATATTTTTAGACTTTCCTTACTGGAAGGTAAATTCTAACCACAAATTATCTTCTTTTCACTCTTAAATTCCTATCTGCATTGTAAATCTCAGTGCTAGCTAGGTTCCCAACCATATATATGATGATGTTGTTTCCCTGTTATGAAACGTATGACTCAAGTGACTTTCATTCTCATACTTTTTATGTTATATATATATAGGAATTGTTACTACGGCATAATATTGATGTTATGCATACGGAAAAAAACGTCTGTGAGAGTGTCATTGGTACTATATTGAATATCAAGAACAAAACAAAAGATGGATTAAATTCCCGTAATGATTTGAAAAGTATTGGAATCAAAGAAGAATTGCATCCAATAGACAAAAATGGAAAAACGTGGCTTCCACCAGCACCATGTAACTTAAGCGAAAAGGGAAAAGCTATATTTTATAATAGGATGAGAAATTTGAAGGTTCCATATGGGTATAGTTCTGATCTTAGGAGGCATTTCTCGAAAGATGGTTGCTTGGGTGTCCTAAAGGCTCATGATTACCATGTTCTTATGCAAAAAATACTACCTGTAGCTTTGAAGGGACTTTTATCTGATGGGCCAAGTACTGCGATCAATCGGTTATGTTTTTATTTTAACGAAATATGCCAAAGGACAGTTGATCAAACTAGATTATTAGAACTTTAAGAAGAAATTGCTGAGACTTTGTGTATGTTGGAGATTTACTTCCCTCCATCATTTTTTGATGTGATGGTACACTTGACAATTCACCTAGCTCGAGAAGTGCGTTTATGTGGACCCGTGCAATATCGTTGGATGTATCCATTTGAAAGGTATTACTTATTTCATTAGTATTAATACTTTTGTTTTCTTGTTTCATGTAAACAAAAAAAACAAACTTAAGTATACAATGTTAAAATATTACAGGTATATGAATACATTCAAAGAATACGTAAAAAATTACGCACAACCTGAAGCATATATAGCAGAGTGTTACCTGGGAATGGAGTGCGTCAGGTATTGTGATGTTCATGCGGACAAAGCAGATGAAGGAGAAGTAAATCAGAGCCGTAATGAATACAATCAACATGATTCCATACCGGCAGGGCGTCCTCTTTCTAAAGGTGTTCAAGTGTATATTGGTAGTGATATGATGAAGATCGCTCATAGATATGTGCTTTTTAACACATCAGTAATTGACCCATATAAAATGTAAGTATGGCGTTATATGTTCATTTCTAGTTGTTATCAATTAATACCTTTACGGGTCTTTTCATATTATTTTTTTCTTATTAGAATGCATATTGATGAGTTAAGATCTTCCGATACTGGCACTGAAGACCAACTCCTTTCCATACACTCAGACACATTTGAAGATTGGATAGGCAAAAGATACGTGCACCACCACTTGGTCATTTGTTAGATGTTTGCAGTTTAGATTCATTTTTCCTGAGTAGTATCTCTTTTTTGCATTACCCACAAAACAAGTTATATTTCAGTATTAGAGATGATTTCTTTCAAAACATAGAGCTTAAGCCCATTATTATGGTCATTTTTTAGCTTTTACCAAGCCAAAACATAGAGCTTGCGCCCATTACTGTGGTTACTTGTGTTCTGCTAACTAAATTATATTTATATAGGTTAAAATGCAAATTAGTCAAGGAATATCAGTATCAAATACAGTAGAGTGGTTGGCATATGGTCCTTTAGAAAAATGTGTATCATATAAAGGCTTGCAAATAAATGGGTCAAGGTTTATCACGAAGGATATTCAAAGAGTCACACAAAACAGTGGTGTTTCAATAGAGTCAAAATCTTTAGTTGCAGCATCACAAATAAGCAATGGTTTCTATGGTGTTTTAGAACAAATTCTCGTGTTGGACTACCAACATATGTTTAAAATTCCCGTATTCAAATGTGACTGGGCTCACACCTATTTTGGTGTCAAGATATAAAAAGGATTTACATTAGTCAACTTACGTCAGCATAAGAACCAATATCAGAATGATCCATTCATTTTAGCATCACAAGCCCGGCAAGTTTTCTATTCTCGAGAGTCAGATGCATCTAATTGGTTTGTGATGTTGAAACCACCACCTAGGGGTTTCCATGAATTAGAGGAATACAATGAACACGAAGACATAAGTTTCCAACCAGTGGATCCTTCAACTCTTGGCTTACAAATGGATGACGAGACTGAGAGTTATGCAAGAACCAATGCTGAACCTATCTTAGTGGTTCCGACAAAGAAGAAGAACAAGAAGAATAAGAAAACAAAAAGAAGTGCCACTGATGGTGGGTTTACTCTTTTCATTTCTACTGAATTTGGGTATTTTGTTTCTTTCATTTTGTATTTTTTCTTTTAAAATGACATGCTATTTGTTCCTCTATAATTATGACTTGTAATATTGTTGGTATGATATCCTATCTGTTTCTCTTGAGATGAACCCCCCTTTTAACTCCGCTATTGAAATGATATATCATTTCATTGCCGGTCTCAAGCCCGGATAAAGGAGGAGAGAAAAGGTGATTTAATGAGTTCTAAATGCAGATTTTCTGAAGTAATGTGCAGAAATTGGTTACTTGAATCATGCACTGGTCTCTAGTTCTGCAGTTGCCTTTTTTTTGCAGTCAATTTCTTGTTTTTTTTGCAGTCAATTCCTTGCTTTTTTTGCAGTCAATATACTTCAGTACTTTGAGCATTTGCATCTTCTTCAGGACTTGTGTTTGCTTCACCAAAACTTGCATGAATCTGGTACTGTGTGTGTTGATTGAAATGTGATTGCAGGCCTTGTATAATTCAGAGAATGCCTTGTATGTTTCAGGCAAAGTGATGCATTTGCTGCTCTTTTTTTTTAAAGCTCAGTTGAATTTTTTTATACATATAGAACTAAATGTAAAATATAATCACACATGTAAATGTGGAAGAATGGTTTGAATCTTAGACTTGGACAGAAAAGGCTCAGGTTCGACTCACCTGAGCTTCATTTTTTTTAAAAGTTATTTTTTTAATTTTACAACTCTTATAAAGGTTGCATAAGGTCTATTTATCCCCTTCTTCTTATCTATTCAATCTCCCCATCAATTATTCTCCTCCACTTATCTTCTTTTCCTTCATTTTTTCCTTCTCCATCTCCTGTAGAACCTCCTCCTTCATAACCTGAACCACGAAATTTTAAAAACCCATTAAGAGATCAAGATTAAGATTTCTTCACCACCAACACCTTCTCGATCTGTTAAGGAAAAGAAGGTTAATTTATTCACTTACACAGGTCTGATTCTATAACCCATTTTAGGCTTTTTTTTTTTTTTGAATTCTCGTTCTGTTTAACTGCTAGTATACTGAGAATGATGATACAGTTAAAATTAGTCCTAGCTAACAAGATTAGCCAACACTGAATTAGGCTTTAAAAACACTTAGGCTTTTAAGTGAATCAGTGGGAACTTGTGTAGATTTCATAAATTTTCTTCAATTAGCCTTTAAAAATATTGAATTAGTCATGAGTGGAGGTGTTAAAGACTCTCCAAGTAGCAGTAGTAGCAGCAACAATAGCAACTGTAAGATGAGAATGAACAAAATCCTAACTGAGTGTGCTATGTGTGAACAAGGGAATCATGAGACAAAAGTGTGTCCTTGGCTCTATTCTAGGTGCAAGCATGTTCCTTGTAATGGTGTGAGAGCATTTCTATGATCTAAAACAACTGAAACCTATGGAAAAATGTTTTTCAAGTGCACTATACCTACCTGCACCTACTTTGAATGGTTTAGTGATACTTCTGACCCTTGCAAAGCCAAGTTGTTGTTGTTGCCATCAGAGAAAAGTTGTGATGCTTGTGGAGAAGATGATCACTCTTATGAAAATTGACCACTGCACAATCACTTGTGCTTCTCTTCAACCTGCAATTATAAACTTAACCTGAAAATATGCAACAATCAACACAATAAGCACATAGCTTACCTTGTATGTGAATAATGTGGAGATTTTACATGGGCTTCAGATGTAGTTGCATATTTTCTGATGACTACACCCAAGTAGATCTAAAGGCTATAAAACTACTAACATTCAAGATTCAAAGATAAACAAGACGTAAAGAACATGAAAGTAAAGATTAACACAAGCATATAACGTGGTTCGGCAATGAAGACCTACGTCCACGGGAAAGAAGATGTTTTGTTTATTGATTAGGGTCTTACCCTTGAAAGAGCTACAAATATCACTTAGATTTCTCACTCTCACTTTATCTAGATCTCTCTCAGGAATTTTCTGTAGAAAGACTATCTAATATTACATAACATAAGTTGTCCATTTCCTTCTACATGGACTGGTATTTATAGGCAAATTAGACTCGTGAAGGCCTGGTCTCGCCGAGCTAGTGGAGCTATCGTACACCTCCTCGATACTTCGGACAAGCTCTATACTATCCCTTGTCACTACACCAAATAAACGGTTTCGAGACATATATATGTGTTTCCTTGATTTTATGAGACACATATAAGTGTCTCAATTTTGGCGTAGGGAACGTTTTGAGAAGAATTAAGAGACACTTATAAACGTCTCTTAATTAACTTTTGAGACGTTTATATGTGTCGCATAATTATTTACCGACGGTTAATTAAGTGAGCCAATTTTATTGTTCTGGCTATTTAAAGCGACGCATAAAAAAATTAAGAGACGCTTATATTCGTCTCATATAAAATTCATATTTAAAATATATATATATATTTAAAATTTTCTCCACCTGCACATTTGATTTCCGGCACCAGAATACAGGTATATCTAGCCACTCCATTCCCAATCAAATATGAAACCATTATTCAATCAAACTATGGATAACAAGTCTGTCTCTACAATTTGGGATCAAGGTTGAGCATATTTAGAGTTTCTTGTTCAATCAATGTCACCGGACTTCATCATGCATATGCAGTGGATACATTTTCTACAAGAATTTAATAAATTACCTACAACTTGTTTACTCAAATCGTAATATGCTTATCCAACTCTGTGTTCTGATTTCCTTATAATGCCACCTGATGTAAACGGAACATCTCTCGGAGTCAGTTTACATACCAATGAAATAGAACAAATGGGAACAATTTCCAGACATATACCTTTACTATAGTTTCTTGGTCCGATCTTTTCACTTTTCTTTAGTCTAGCACCACCAAACATAAAGTTTCCCTTTTCTTCTCCTGAAGATTTGCAAGTCAGACCGCAAAGAATAAAAATAGTGAAAAATGTTAGGGACCTGGTGCTATATGTAAAGTAATAAGGTCAAAAGATAGTTTTCAGTTCAGAAAGCGGTTAAACAGTTTTGGAAACATACAGAAAATCAATACCCCAATGATGTGAAATAGGTATGTTAAAATTCAGATTCAGATTCAAATATCTAAAATTTCATTGGTTGAAGCACATCGAACAGATTAGTTATATGTGGATGTGTTTCTTAATGGTAAGTGGTAACAGAACAGTCAAGCTTCTAAAATAGTTATTGTACTTAAACAATTACTGTACTAACTCCGAGATAAGAAAGTACATAGTTATACCTCATCATATTCTTTCTGTTGTGCCCTGGGTTGCTTCAAAGGATTAGCTTTACACCTACAAACAAAGAAATTTCCAAATCAGATCAAAGGGATCCTTATCAAGAACATCACAGATGAATAGCTGATTTCAATAATTTTATCTGGATTGAAAGACATGATTCAATCTGTGATTACCATTAATAGATAGTAGAACTAGACCTGTTACACAAATTTCAAATACGATATTCTTGAGTAAAACACACAATTTTAAAATTTTGGAAGTAAAAGTACCAATTGAGAAGATAGAAAACGAATTCTTCGGCTCTGCACCTACCAAAATTTTCAGGATTGCATCTACTTGATCTTTTTATTTGGCCCCAACTATAGTTCAAACAAGTAAATGAGGACACAAGTTTGAGCATCATCATAAAGAATATCAGAAACCCTACAGACCATAAATGGAAATAGATGGCAAAATCTATTGAAAAAGTACAAAAAGCAATACCCAGTTGCTATGTCCACACTTCTTCTTGCATTTATAGCAATACCCAATTACAAAAAGCAATACCCAGTTACAAAAATGCAGAACTCATTCAGTTTTATAATGTTATACCTCCTATTTAAACTTCTATTACCAAACAAGTCAAATTCTTAGATGTCTATTTCCCGCCTGCCTTAAACATGTGGTCTACCTCTCACATGATCATGAATTCATTTACAGGGGTAGTAAGTGTGGAAAAATTGACTTACTTGTGGGAGATCATTCTGTCTTGGTTGTACACTTGTATATGATAGCATTGGACCTGAAAGGTACCATGTATAAGTAGCTCTCCTTCATGTCCACCAACCAGCTGAAGTTAAAAAGGATACAAGGGTTAGTAGTTGATATTGAAAGTATAAATCAATCATTCTCCCTCCTCCTTTATCCGGGATTGGGACTGGCAATGCAAGCATTGACGGAGTTAAGAAGGTTTTTGTGAACACCAAATTAATAAGATCATTATATTAAGTAAGTATAGGCAGTTACAGACCCCAAAAAAACATAACCTCACTGTGCTAGACAACACTACAAAGGCTAGAATAAACAAAAAAGGACACTAACAAGCAAATTCTTAGATGCAACAAGTTGAATTT